>JADBJO010003475.1:232500-242796 GCA_016801955.1 Conus betulinus | reverse complement strand
GGCGCCACCTTTTCTTACGATGTGTCAGCCAGAAAATACCGTTTCCTTCAAACAACGCTTGTAACTTTCTTTCCTACTCATTAACTGTTTTAACCAGTTAATCTACTTTTTTTTCTGCCGTGCTGTGATCCGCGTGCCTTGCACGATTGTCCAGTATGTAAGAGGGATGCTTGTGCATGTGTGCATATCTGTGTTACTTATCGTTAGATAACATGAAGGAGACGTTTCGCTGTCCCGTGATAAATGTACAGCTTGAAGTGAATCCATCTACTTACATGACGATTTCATTAATTGTAATTATTCCTGTAACTATGTGTGCTGATATCTTTTCTTTGTTATTCTCTGCAAAACGTCATGTGCCACATTACTATTTTGGACACGGCGACACATCAGCTTCTTCTTTACAATCATCATCCATACCCGTAAAAAAAAAATTATTCAACAATAAGCATACAACACACAAAACAAACAAACAACTTCACGCCTCCTGAGCACTAAAATATATAACTGAATACAAGCACCAGGTCACCAAGACCTGAAGGACCAGCATCACAGAGCGTCAGAGAGTTTGCGGACGGACTGGTAAAGTCAGAAACAGGAAACGAACCGTCGACAAACACGACAGAATACAAGAACCCATAGATGTGGTAGAAAGAAAAGGAATAAATGTCCAGCACAGAAGGTGAAGCAGGCTCGTGGACAAATCTGCAAACATGACAGAACACTCACTACCAACACTAAACAGTTGACAAAAGAGATGTAAGAGCCACAGAGTGACCTACACGGAGATGAGGGGGGCGTCATTCTAGCTCTAGTATCACCGCATGTTGGAGAGAGAGAGAGAGAGAGAGAGAGAGAGAGAGAGAGAGAGAGATGGGGGAGAGAGAGGGGGGGAGAGGGGAGGGAGAGAGGGGAAGCTAGCGAGGGAGGAAGCGAGGGAGGGGAGAGAGAAGGAGAGAGAGAAAGGGGAAAAGAGAAAGGGAGAGGGAGGGGGGGAGAGTGAGACAGAGAAGAGAAGAAGAAAAAGAAAGGAGGAAACAAGAAGAACAAGAAGAACAAGAACAAGAACAAAAAAGAAGAAGAAGAAGAAGAAGCTGAAAAAGAAGAAGAAGGAGAAGAAGAAGAAGGAGAAGAAGAAACAAAGAAAGAAAAAAAAAGAAAAAGAAAAAAAAAAGAAAGAAAGAAAAAAGAAGAAGAACGAATAACAACAACAAAAACACATGACCAAGAAGAAACTGAAAGAAAGAACGTCACCAAGGTTTGACCGTCTGCTTTCCTTAAGAAGACGAGACAACAACAACAACAACAACAACAACAAAAAAAACAAGACCAAGAAGAAAGTGAAAGAAAGAACGTCACCAAGGTTTGACCGTCTGCTTTCCTTTTCCAGTAAAGTAGACAGTTAAAGAGTGAGGAGGAAATCAACGACGTGATGAAGCGCCGCTCTGTAGCTGCCAGTTGCTGCCACAAAGGAGGAGGAGGAGAGGAAAAAAAAAAAAAAGAAAAAACAAACACCACCCCACCAGACGGCAGTTTAACCCTATTGATTTCAGTTGTGAGCGTAATTGACTCACGTCGTGCCACAAAATGAGGGCTTTTTTTATGTCCACTGTTTTGGTCATAATGTGTGTGTGGGGCATGTGTAAGTGTGAGTGTGAGTGAGTGAGTGAGTGAGTGAGTGTGTGTGTGTGTGTGTGTGTGTGTGTGTGTGTGTGTGTGTGTGTGTGTGTGTGTGTGTGTGCGTGCGTGCGTGTGTTTGTGTGTGTGTGAGTGTGTGTGTGTTTGTGTGTGCGTGTGCGTGTACGTGTTTGTGTGTGTGTGTGTGTGTGTGTGTGTGTGTGTGTGTGTGTGTGTGCGTGCGTGCGTGCGCGCGCGCGCGCGCGCGAGCGCGCGTCCATGCATGCATGCATATGGTCCGATCTTTCAGAATATCTTAAATGGAGAATCAGATAGCAGCAAATTAAATAGGATTCTTGCTTCAAGTGACAGTGACAACATACGACGACAACATCATTTTTTGGTGGTGGCCATAAAAAACCCCAACTATAACTAGTATAAGTGTTGCAAAAAAAAAAAAAAAAAAAAAAAAAAAAAAAATCAGGTAGACACAGGGTGGATTTAAGATAAAGTAAAAACCATGTCACCACTAAAGTCATACCATGATTTCTGACCAAATTTAGGATTTATGAGTAAAAGATCAACTTGTGCAAGCGAAAAGCTAAATTTACATCCAGATCCGTTTTTTTTTTCTCTCAGACTATTAATCTTTTACATGTTTTGCTTTGTGTCATGGTGTAGACGAACTCCGAGGAACGTAGCGTAGAAGAGAGTTTTCACGTCCTATCTGCCTATCTCAAAGATTCGTTGTTTACCATTCAGCCCCCCAATCTCATTTTGCAGTATTTTTTACATTCTCACCGCAGTAACACCCGATCAACATTCTGCACAAACTTTTTAAGCCTGCAACAGACAGATTTAACAAACATCATCTAAGTTCCATTTTCACAAAAGCATTGCCGAAAAACTTGATTCCTGTCCATGCATGCAGATTAGGCACAAACCTCTATCGTTCCCAAATACAGATAGACAATAGGTGCGGAACGTTCCCTTTCACACTCAAACTTTGAACCAACTCTGCATGCAGCAAACATGTGAGAACGAGGCCATTTTGTCCTTCCTGTTTTATATAAAACTTCGTGCAAAGAAAAAATATGACCCGAGGACAAGAAACATTACATTTTGATGCCAAAACGAACTGATGCGGATCAAGAGGATCCGTCAGTAAGATTACGACTACATAAAAAACACACACATTTTGGGAAAACTTTATCGAAAGATGGGATGCGGTCCAATCGAAAATTCGTTACCTTTTGGCGTGTTATTTGGGCGGATCCGGATGATAGGATAGATCCAAGATCTGTTCAACTGTGACAGAGGTCTGCGCTCTCCTGACAGCACTTCCAGTTTCCTGTGTACGTACTTTGTGATTCGCCGATGTCCGCAAGGTACACAACAGTTAGCTAATTTTCCGTTTACGGCAAGCTGAGAGGTGAAGGTATCTCACCGTCGTTAGAGCAATGTATGCATTTGGGAAAGAAAGGAAAATTGAAAGAAAAAAAAAAGGAATCGACGAAAAAAGGACAAGGGGGAGAGAGAGAGAGAGAGAGAGAGAGAGAGAGAGAGAGAGAGAGAGAGAGAGAGAGAGAGAGAGCCAGAGAGAGAGAGAGAGAGAGAGAGAGAGAGAGAGAGAGAGAGAGAGAATAAAGCCCAAAAGCAAACAAACAACAACCAAAAAGTGGGTCAGACGGAAATCAGACAGAACCAAACGGCCTCTACTGTGAATGAAAGAAAAATGACGAAGACTTCAGCAGGTGCACGCCTCGACCCACGAAGTGTTGCCACTGCTTTAATGAACAACTCCTGCCTGTCATCCCACACGTGTGTTTCAGCTGTTGGCCGATCCTGTGCTGCAGCACACACACACACACACACACACACACAGATGGCCGGGGCCGGGAATCATGCTGAACGAACAGACAGACGGGATTAAGACCCTGGACATTTCACGTGAGCAGGTAAGAGTGAATACGCCCCACAGTGTAAACCTGCTTGTGAGAACTAGTCGGGTTAGAAGTGGAATCCCGCTAACAGTGGAGAGGGTAAGGTCACTCTTTAGCTCTTATTGCGTTGTAGATGTTGGTCGTATTAGTATGCAAATAGTTACATTACTGTCATCCTTATTACCATTTATTATTATTATTGTTATTATTGATACCTTCTTCATAATTACTATTAGTAGTAGTATATTACTATCATTATCATTATTATTGTTGTTGTTGCTGTTCTTGTATTGTTACATCATCTTCAACAACATCAATATAACATTATTGTTACATTATCTTCAACAACATAATATAACAACATCAATGATGATGATGATAATAACAATAACAACAATACTTACCAACAACAACAACAACAATAATAACAATAATAATAATGATAATAATGATGATGATGATGATGATAACAATAATAATGACGATAATAAGGATAATGATACTGACGATGATAGAAGATGCATCAACGCAATCAGAAGGCAATGCATTCACATGGACAACGATGCTAGTTTTCACGGATGAACTCTCATCGTCTTGCCCCCCTTTTCTTGCTCACTGCCGCAGATGGGAGCGGAAGGGGCAGGATGGTCGGGGGGGGGGGGGGGGGGGGGGGGGGGGGGGGGGGGGGGGGGGGGGGGGGGGGGGGGGGGGGGGGGGGGGGTGGGGGGGGGGGGGGGGGGGGGGGGGGGGAGGGGGGGGGGGGGTTTAAAACCACCTTTAACATCAATCATGGGAAAATAATCAGTGTTAATGGGAATTATGGGTTCAGCATAAGATCAAAGAAGAGGTAATCGAGAGAAAGTCGACGCAAAAATGGCTTACTAGGTTGAAAAATCAAAATACGACAACAATTCAGAACACTGGGAAAATTCTGAAAACACGCAACCTGTGGTTGATGTGTCTTTCTGATTATTACCCGCACGTTACAAACAGGCTACCAGAGACACCGAGGTGACAGCGTTCTACCATTTAATTGTTAGCGCTGATATTTAAACAGCAACAACAACAACGACGACGACGATGACGATGACGACGACCACCAGCACAACAAAAAAAAACGCAGAATGCTCTACAACACTTTCCGTAGAAAATCCGAACATTTAGGATGGAAATATGGACAGCAAGAATGAACATGTGGGGTTGTAAAACTTTCAGCTGCACCCACAGACTCGCTGTGTATCCTAGTAGAAGTGTGTCTGAAAAGCATCGAGTTTCCAATGAAGAGGACATTAGGTTTTCGGACATGCTGTATCGTGCTGATGAGTCACTCACCAAGCATTCTTAACAGACGTGCCCAAAAGACAACTGACGCACTGAAATTTTACACAACACTGCTACGGAAAAAAAAAAAAAATCAGGTGCACGCGTTAATTTTGAAAAAAAAAAAAAAAAAATCAAAATTTTCTTAGATATCTTTATTTTTTTTTTTTACTGGAAGTTAAAGTCCATAAACCTCATACAGACGGATCTGAGTTTTCATTGAATCCAATTAATCGAATCGGATTGAATAAATCGATTTTTTAAAACTCATTATGGGGTTGCCCCGATCACGCGCAAAAAAAAAAAAAAAAAAAAAAAAAAAAAAACAATCGCTGTACCTCTTGTTACAGAAAAATGATAGGAGCGTTTTATTTCATGATAATCTCAGCCCAGTCACTGACAGAAGTTGATCTCATTCCCTGAGACAGATTTAATACCAACATTGAACAGAACAATCATCAAACGGATTGCTGTCAGAACATTCGGCGCCATCAGTTGAGCTCAGCTGTTAACATAGAAACGCTCTTGTAAGTCAACTTAAAGGCGAGGGATGACCGAAACCACAGCCATCACGGTTCAAAAGCGAAAAGTTCCTCTTTTTTTCAGACCTAAAAGAAGAGTTACTGTTCCGCCGAACGAAAGAGGCAAGGCAACACTCGACGCGTTTCGACTTCTTTGGTCTTCTTCAGGAAGACAATCAACATTCAAGCCAATGAAAACAAAGAACGAACATTCACTTGTCTTGAATGTTTGTCTTGCCTGAAGAAGACCACAGAGGTCGAAACGCGTCGTGTTTTGTCATGGAATTTGTTTGTCTCTTTTGTTCGACGGAAGTTTTGTAGCTTTTTTTTTTTTTTTTTTTTTTCAAATTCCGCCTGCAGTGACCTCCCTTTGAAACTCCTCTTTGTTGCTGAAAGAATAAGATGACAATTACAGTTCATTTCAAGCAAGTCCATTGGTCTGGTTTCTAACACACATGAAAGTGTCAGATAGAAGGAGTGTAACAAAGAATCTAAATGAAAAAAAAAAAAACATAAATAGAAACGTAGTTCACTCCGCAAAGACACGGCAGAGAAAAGTGAACACAGCGATAACAACAGAACCTGTATCAAAAAAAAAAAAAAAAAAAAAAAAAAAAAAAAGCGACACATTTCCATTTAAATGGGACCATGGTGGGTTGGCAAAATCAAAATCTAATCTGCTTCAAGTTAAATAAACAAATATTCCTCGTTAAAAAAAAAAACAAAAAACAAAAAAAAAAAAACAGGAAAAATGAAGAGGATCTTTGAAAACTTGACATAATCACCAGCCAAAAGGCGCCTCGCATGAGAGAGAATGAAATGTATTGTTCACATTCTTTTGTGAACCAGTTTTTTTTTCCTATGTTCAAAAAAGCTGGTAACCGCAGTCTCCAGTTTGGTGCAAGAGATAAAGAAAACCGATCATCAGTTTGCTTGGGTTGATGTCTGTGCATTTCAATGAATTTGAGGAATGCGTCTTAATAGGCGTGTTTGATTCAACGGCTTGCACGTGTCACAGGAAACGTGCAAGTGGGTGTATGTGTTTTCACTGTCTGTCTTCCTCTTTTCGTTCACCTCATTCTCACAACTCACCGTCTGTGATTACTTACTTTCTTCCTTCCTCTCTTTCTCCCTCCCTCCCTCTACACCACCCCACCCCCCTCTTCTTCCTTCCCGACCATTTTCCTCTCCTCCCAGCTGCAATCCTTCCCTCCCCTACCTTTTGATTCTCTCTCTCTCTCTCTCTCTCTCTCTCTCTCTCTCTCTCTCGATCTCTCTCTCTCTCCTCTCCCCCTCCATCTCTCTCTCTCAGTATGTATCACGTACACAACATCCCGCATCCTGCCCCACATTTCTACACACACACACACACACACACGAACACACACACACACACACACACACACGCGCGCGCGCGCGACGACACACACACACACACACACACACCACACACACACACACACACACACACACACACACACACTCATATGCGCACGCACACACACACACACACACACACACACACACACACACACACACACACACACACACTCCATATGCGCACGCACACACACACACACACACACACACACACACACACACACACACACCACAAGACACACACCCCCGTCCCTCCTTATCACCCTACCCCCTCCCTCTTCTCCCCAACCCCTCTCTACCCCCCCCCCCCCCCCCCCCCCCCACCCCCACCCCCACACCTTGATTCCCACCCCTTCCCCCGTGGCCCGCTTTCTGCCCGCGCGCGTGGACTGCCACATCATCTCGTTAGTAGCGGGAGCCAAGTGGGCCGTCACGCGGGGAGCAAGTTGTTGCACGTGCCGCCAAAGCTTCCAGACCCATGACTCTTGGCGGCTATCCTGCCGTTCCTCGCATCCCTTCCCTGACACCCGCCAATGTCGCCCCGCACACAGGAGAAGGGGGAAGGGGGGAGGGGGAGAGAAGGTGGAACCACCCAGACAGATGCTGTGCGCCTCGTGGCGCTGCAGTCTCCCGGTACGCAGGATCATGTCCACGACGACAGGAATGCTCCGTCAGTGTAATAATGTAGGCCCCTGGGTAAGGGGAGACGGGTTTGCGGGGAGGAGAAATAGGATTGGGGTGGGCGGGAGGGAGGTGGGGGTGGGTGCGTGCGTGGGTGGTGGGGATGGATTGGCAGGGTGGGGGGTGGGGTGGGATGGGGGGGGGGGGGGGGGGGGGGTAGGGAAGGATTTGTGGTCGGGATGAAGAATTGGGATAGAAATTGCGTTTAAAAATAAGAATGCTGTCTGTCTGTCTGTCTGACTGTCTCTCCTTCTCTCTCCCTCCCTCCGCCTTCTCTCTCTCTCCCCCCCCCCTCCCGTGTGTGTGTGTGTGTGTGTGTGTGTGTGTGTGTGTGTGTGTGTGTGTGTGTGTGTGTGGTGTGTGTCTGTGTCTGTGTCTGTGTGTGAGTGAACACATCATGATTCTGTGCTGAAAAGGATTCTCAGCCAGTTTTCGAATTTTATATTTAATAAAACCTTACATTACTGAGAGAGAGAGAGAGAGAGAGAGAGAGAGAGAGAGAGAGAGAGAGAGAGTTGTTGCAATGTCAAGTATTGCTAGACGAAGACGACCGTTCTCTTAATGACCAGTTGATCTACAGTGTTTGTTGGGCTACAACTTCGGGTTATGCACAAGCTTGGAATGGTTAAACACAAACGCGCAAAGGAACTCTCGAGCTTGCAACGTGGGTTGTTGATGAGCATCACCTTCAGCTGGCTAGACTGGAATTAGGTATTGTACAGTTAGTTATTCAATGTTCTTCTCTTGTGTCTGGCACCAATTCAGGCCACACTAATCGAGACTAATCCTAAGATCTTGGACGATACTGGAGAGAAGAAAGAAAAAGTCCCGTTAAAGATACGACAACCGTTTCCATTCAATTCACTTTGATGTAGCGAGAAAATTGGTTCAAAAGGGATGAAGTTACAAAGAGTTTTCCTCTTACGAAGGGACATTGCAGGTCTTTGCAAGAGAGAGATTGGGAAAACTGCTAGCATTGTGAATCCCAGACGGTTCGAAACCGGCTTTGAAAGGGTTAAGAGTAGCAAGAGGTCAGCCACTATGTTTTGAGTTGTTTTATAAATACGCACATGTATGCGTGTGTGGGCCTCTGTTGACCGTTATTGTTATTGTTGCTGTTATTGTTGTTGCTGTTGTTGTTCATGATAGGCCTATGGTGACTTTTTTCTACATGGTAGCATCCCAAACATGTCGCTGTGCTGTTGACTCGGTATGCAGATCAGACACATCGAAAATTTGTACAATATGTGCGTCAAACTAACTGTTGAACGGCTGTGTATAGGGTGCGGTGGGGGTGGGGGGGGGGGGGTGGGGGCAGGCTTGGAACAGGTTTGAGAAGTGGGTGGGAAAGAATGGCGAAGGTGAAGAGTGATTTGAAGAGCAAATGTACATTTCCTACTATCCTGTTTCCTTCCACTGGTGGGTGGAGAGAGAGAGAGAGAGAGGAGAGAGAGAGAGAGAGAGAGGAGAGAGAGAGAGAGAGAGAGAGAGAGAGAGAGAGAGAGAGACAGAGAGAGAGAGAGAGAGAGAGAGAGAGAGGAGTTAGTGCCACTGGTAAGTCATTCGGTTTAGCTCCAGCATGAAATATTACACAACACACATTCTGTGGATGCTGAATTAAGTATTCCCCACTAAAGGCTGCGTCCAACAAACCGGTTTCTTTTTTTT
Source organism: Conus betulinus (assembly GCA_016801955.1). Lineage (NCBI taxonomy): Eukaryota > Metazoa > Mollusca > Gastropoda > Neogastropoda > Conidae > Conus > Conus betulinus. Next base: position 233,666 of record JADBJO010003475.1, on the reverse strand, counting down.
TTTTTTTTTTCTTTTTTCCTATTTTCTTTTTTGTTCCTTTTTATTATTTCTTTATTATATTGGATCGCATATACTTTCATAGCCACGACAGATTTCTCCTTGAAGTTCGTCCTACGTTCTCCAGGGAGAGAGCATCATCACAGTACAATGTCACTCGTCATTTGACTCCCCCCTCTCTGTGGGTGCTACCGGCGTCTGTTGTTTCGTTTCCTACTCTTTTTTTTCGTCGAAAGGATTCCACACAACTACAGAACCTATTTAAATCAGGCAGCAGGATTACGAGAAAAACAACAACTATTTTACCTTGTCAGTAGAATACGCAAACAAAAATAAACAACCAACCACATCTTACTTTAACTAGTCAGCAGGATTCGGCCAAAACTGCACAACCTATTTGAACTGCGCAACATGCTTTAACCAGTCAACGGGATTACGTAAAAATTGCGCAACATGCTTAAAGCAGTCAGTGTGATTATGTAAAAACTACGCAACCCTCTTTTAAACCAATCAGCGGGATTACGCAAAAACTGCGCAACCTCTTTTAAACCAATCAGCGGTATTACGCAAAAACTGCGCAACCTGTTTTAAACCAGTCAGCGGGATTACGTAAAAACTGTACACCCTGTTTGAACCTAACTTCCACATTGAAGCATTCGATGTAGCCCACGGAAGAAAGAATTCTGAAGCGGATCCGTGGCTGGTTATAGCTACGTTCACATCAACGCGAACGGACACGAACACGGACGTTTTCCCCGTCTGTCCATGGCCATGATTGCGTTCAATCTAACATGGACTACGCCGGGCGTAATAGTCCCGTTCCGGGACAAAAAAAAAAGTCAGGGGACGATAACGCCTGTCTTTCCATCGCAAGCAGAGTTATCTTTTCTCAGTGTGTGGGTCAAGCAAGTGGATATACGCAGTCTCTTATCTGATTTGAAGCGCGCGCCAGGCCCCGCGATTGGAATATCGACTGTATTACAAGCAGACCGCTTCATACGTATGTTTTGGCATTTCTCTCTCTCTCTCTCTCTCTCTCTCTCTCTCTCTCCATACCTATGTTTTGGCATTCTCTCTCTCTCTCTCTCTCTCTCTCTCTCTCTCTCTCTCTCTCCTCTCTCCTCTCTCTCTCATTGAATTGTTAAACCGACTGATCGGGCAAAAAAATC
>JADBJO010003475.1:212500-222500 GCA_016801955.1 Conus betulinus | reverse complement strand
CAACAACAGCGAAAGTGCGCTGCAACGACCGTGTAATCAGGATCCAGTAGCCTTGCTAAAACGGGACCTCCGGGTAATTGCGGACGGAGGAAGACGATGGGGGAAGACAGGAAAAGCGATGGACAGTGACAGCATTGGAGTAGAATGGACAGGGGAAACATTGGTTGAGACCCTGGCCTTCTTGGCACACAGCCGACGAAGACAGAGAAGAAGAAGAAGAAGAAGAAGAAGAAGACGAAAAAGACGAGGACGACGACGACGACGACGACGACGACGAAGAAGAAGAAGAAGAAGAAGAAGACGAAGAAGACGAAGACGAAGAAAACAACGCACAAGAAGAAGAAGAAGAAGAAGAAGAAGAAGAAGAAGAAGAAGAAGATGATGATGAAGATGAAGAAGAAGAAAAGACGACGAAGACGGCGAAGAAGAAAACGCACAGGAAGACGACGACGACGACGACGACGACGACGACGACGACGACGACGACGACGAAGAAGAAAGAAGAAGAAGAAGAAGAAGAAAGAAGAAGCACAAGGAGAAGAAAAAGAAGAAGAGGAACACGCACAAGAAGAAGAAGAAGAAGAAGAAGAAGAAGAAGAAAAAAACGCACAAGAAAGAAGAGAAGAAGAAGAAGAAAACGCACAAGAAGAAGAAAAACGCACAAGAAGAAGAAGAAGAAAACGCACAAGAAGAAGAAGAAAGAAGAAGAAGAAAAAACGCACAAGAAGAAGAAGAAGAAGAAGAAAAAAAAACACAAAGAAGAAGAAGAAGAAGAAGAAGAAGAAGAAGAAGAAAACGCACAAGAAAGAAGAAGAAGAAGAAGAAGAAGAAAGAAGAAGAAGAAGAAAACACAAGAAGGATAAGAAAAAGAGGAAGAAGAAGAAGAGAAAACGCACAAGGAGAGGAATGAGAAAGAAGAAGAAAAAAGAAGAAAAATAAGAAAGAAGACGACGAAGACGAAGAAGAAAAAACGCGCAAGAAGACGAAGACGACGACGAGAAAAGAAACGACGAAGAAGACGAAGACGAAGAAGAAGACGAAACGCGACAACGACGAAGAAGAAGAAGACGACGACACGACGACGACGACGACGACGACGAAGACGACGAACGACGACGACGACAGAATAACGACGAGAACAGAACAACAACAACAACACACCACAACAACACAAAGAAGACCAAGAAGAACAAAGACGAAAAGAACAAGAACAAGCAAAAGAAACAAACGCCAGCACGCGCTCTGAGCGGGAAATGGGACCAAACTTACCGAAACACGTTTCTTTGAATCCACACTGCTCCGCTGGCGTCCTCTCCGTGGCCAGCTTCGCCACCCTGAAACAGCAAGACGACACACTGGTTTTCCATCAGGTCTCTACACAAGACAGCGAAACAGCCTTCTCTTCAGAGGAAAAGTCCCGGCTTTACTCACAAAGCAATGCGGTACAGTATCACATGATGGGAGGCAGAACAACACATTACAGAGTAGCTTTCAGCCGTTCTAGGAAGCCAAGTCGGCTAGCGATTAGTACTCCCTGTAAACATTAGTTCTGGGACCGAATGAAAATGCTTAATATTGTGTTTTTTTTTATGTAGTCATTTACTTACACACACACACACACACACACACACACGCACGCACGCACACGCACGCACACACACACGCACGCACGCACGCACGCACGCACACACACACACACACAACACACACGCGCGCGCGCGCGCGCGCGCGCATACACACACACGCACACACACTGATGTCAATGTAACTAAGCGTTTGAGACATCAACAAGCAAACACACACACACACACACACACACACACACACACACACACACACTAATGTCAATGTAACTAAGCGTTTAAGACATCCACAAGCCATCGATATCCATTTTTCAGATCTGAACTTACGCTCTCTTCCCTGTTGGCTCTACCTCCACTTCCACTCGCCAGCCCGCATGCTGTCCCAGCCGTCTTTGATAACACACCCATCCCTCCCTCCCCTTAGAAAGAAGCTTTCATTGCTGTTTTATGTGATTCTTTCTGTTTTCTTCTGTTGTTAAGTTTCCGTTTGATCGCTGTTTGAACCCGTATTCCGAATTGCTTGTTGTTGCTATTGTTGGTAGTTAAATTCCATGGCGACATCAAGACCCGGCGATAAAAAATAGAGAATTTGATTTTGGTAAGAAATGGTGTTCACCTTCCACTGCACAATACAATGTTCACTCATATCAATATGTTCACGTATCGAGTCAAATCCTTGAAAGTTCTGGACGTATGCTGATGGTCAAGAGCAAAGCATCACCTCCGAATGTAAACGGAAGTTCAATTTCCTTTACTTTGAAAAAAAAAAATGTTTACAATTTTGTTTTTCAAAGTTTGTACAATGAATGCTCGCATTGCGTTTTTATTGTCATTGTGATATTTAATCATTAATGTTAATAATATGAATAGTGGTGGTATTTGTAAGGTTATTATGTACAATTGCACACAAATGCATGCATACACGCACATCCACACACGCGTACATGCACATGCATCCACACACACACCCATGCGCGCACACATATGCACGCACAATGCACACATACATGCACGAACATACATACATACAGTAGGCCTATAGGTCTCTGACCAAAACAGATGTGAAATAGTACTAAGGAGCCTGTTCATATATCATTTGATTTGTGTAAGTCAGTATTTGACATCTTGAGTCTTTGTATTTTTTTTAATGTGCATGACTTTTATAATTTTCATTATTACCGTTTGTTCTTTTTTTTAAATATAAAGCGTTGATGAGCATTTTTATGAAATATGCGCCATAGAATTAAACATTATGATGATGATTATATTATTATTATTATTGTCATTATTATTATCATCATCATTGTTACTGCAAAAACAAAACAAAACAAAACAAAACAAGCTTTCAACAGATTTGGAATTGGGAAGAACATACATTTCTCTGGAGAGGAAAACAAAAAAATCCACCACACGTGCACACACTGAAACACACAACGATAAAAACAAGATGCGCAAAGCATATAAACGTGCCCCCAGTTTAACTTGAATACGCGTGTACATGCCAAGAGTATGTTACTATGACAATACCCATGATCTACCAGTCAGTTATTAAAATCCGTCAAATACAGTACTTTCAAAGATTGAGTGTGATAACTTTCTACATACCAAATTTTATTAAAACCCACCAATATATAAGAAAGAGCGGCAAAATAACAGTTTTAACGGTTCAGTGAGGTACACACTTTTGAAAGTGGTATTTTTAGTCCTCACTATGCCTATCAAATTTCATCCTGATCGGACAATATGTCAAGAATAACGGTTTTTAACGGTCAAATTTTGAAACACTATATGGAAGTGCCATTTCTGTGTGATAACCTTTCTGTATACCAAATTTCATAAAATCTACCAATATATAAAAAAATAGCGGCAAAATAACGGTTTCAACAGTTATATAACCGATGTACACTTTTGAAACTGGTATTTTACTCTTCACTGGGCTAAAGCCTGTGTACATACCAAGTTCATCCAAATCGGACAACATGTCACGAATAACGTTTTTTAACGATCAAATTTTGAAACACTATATAGAAGCGCCATTTCTGTGCGATAACTTTTGTATATACCAAATTTCATTAAAATCCACCTCTATATAAGAAATAACGGCAAAATAACGGTTTTCAACGGTTGTTCAATAGATTTTCAGCATTACATCACTTACATATGGAAAGAGGCTCCGATTTGTCACAAGATCATCCAAACTGCTTCTAAATCGGCAAGTACTTTCTAAGATATTCCATAAAGAAGAAAAAAGCGTTTTGGCCGTTAAAACCGTTAGTAACGGCTATTGCGGAAAAAATAAAACATCGGGGGCATCATCCGTGACCCATAATGAACATACCTACAAATTTTCAGAAAGATCGGCCCAGAAGTTTTGTCTGGAACGAGTGGAACACATTTTGACCACGGACACACACACACACACACAGACACACACACACACACACACACAGCATTTCTTTGTTCCCATTGTAAAGTACTCCCTGTTCTATAAGAACTGGAAGTACAAAAAGAAAAAAAAACACTGTACACTGGCAGACTGTCCAAGCAACAACAACAAAAAAGCACAAGAAACAAATCTCCAACACTACTGCTTTCTACCAATGTCAAGCCTTCCTTCTATCCGTGATGCTGAGCCATAGAAAGCAGATCAATCAGACTGCTGGCAAAGGGACGGCACTCTGCACGCCTGCTTCCCATAGTTCATCCGTCTGCCTGCCTCTGCGGTGTCAACACGGGCCATTCGACCCCCCCCCCCCCCCCCCCCTCCCACCGGACCTCCCACCGGACACACACATACACGGTTTGACACCCCCACAGACTGGCACACACACACACACACACCTTCCTTCCTTACGAAACAGCCTGGGCTTCACCTCTAATCTGTTTTTTGTGTTGTTGGGGCGCGCCATCTGTGTGTACATCAACGTGTCAGACATACCAGCAGGGCATCCAAAGATGGATGAACGCTATCCTGATGTTGAACGACACTCTCCGGGCTGTTTCCTCCAGCAGGCGAATATAAATATGTATTATAAACTCTTTTTGCCTGTTCTGATGATCTCTCAGAAAGACGGGCGAGAAGTTTGTTGAAATAGTAGGGCGAAATAGAAACGGCATGAAAGGCAGCAAATGTGGTCCTAAAGAATCCTTCTTATGGCAGTCAGCTTCGCTCAATGTGCGGGAAGAACAATCCGCCTTCTTCATGATGACGAAAACAAAGAAAAAAAAAAAAAACCACCCAAACAAACAACCGAGCTGTTGCGTGTGCGACGAAGAAAAACAAAAGAGTCCAAAGGCCGCTTTCGTTGCTGGCACCAGTGCTCCTCATGGTAATGAAGAAGGAAAACATTCCTGTGGCAGAGGCACCATGGAGGATGACCCGAGTCAGCATACCGAACAAAGATGGACATTCCCAAAAGGGATGCCCTGGCTGCGGCGCCCGTCGGCGTCATACATATGGGGACGTCAACTGGAACAACTTGGTTGAAGGATGGCATGCCATGGACATACCCGCCGCACGAGGACACCCATTCTCCCTCCCCCCCGGAGGATGCTTCCCATTGCCAGAACGTCGCGCCCGGTGACAGGCAGAATTCTAATTGCCTGGGAGATCTATGGGGGTGCTCAGAAACGCTTTAATCATATCCCCCAAACTCTTGGCGTTTCTGATCAGGTGAGAAATGGTGATTCTCTGCCGCGTCTGGTGCGGCAATCGTCACAGACTGTCAGCTCTCCGCCTCGGCATCTCCCTCTCCTTACCTAGTGCCAGAATGAGCTATTTTCCCCCCCATCCGCCATGCAGCCGTCAGGAGAGCATATTGTTTTCGTGTCTTGTTATGTCTGTTATTTCACACGTCTAAAGCTTTAAAGAAGATACGGTCGTTGTGAATTTTTCTTTTGTATTGTGAATTAAGTATGCGTTACTTTGCAACTCTTGTTTTAGATGGAGATACCGCTAAGAGGGCACACACACACACACACACACACACACACACACACACACACACACACACACACACACAAGCACGCACACACGCCCCGCACGCACACCACACACACACACACACACACACACACACACACACACACACACACACAGAGAGAGAGAGAGAGAGAGAGAGAGAGAGAGAGAGAGAGAGAGAGAGAGAGAGAGAGAGAGAGAGAGAGAAACACACACGAACAATACGACAAAACGGCAAATAAAAGAAGATGGCATGGGAGGGGGTGGGGGGGGGGGGGGGGAAGCTGCTCGCAGAATAATGTTTTCAGATTAGCTTTGAAACATGATGACAGTGGCGGACTGCGGTGGAAGGAGCATGGCAGCGAGTTCTACATTTGTGCAGCAGAAATAAGAAAGATCTCTTCCCCCCATTCCTTTCTTACTCTATTGAACTGTGGTATGCCAAGGGCTTCGGCATCAGCTGATGTAAAGTGTGCGAGTCTCGGCTCGTGTTCAGTAACGCTGTGGACTGTTTCAACCTTTTCGAACCTGCCTGAACAGATTTTCAACACAGTTAACAACTGTTGCGATTTTCACGTCTTGACTCGCCTTAAAAACGTGAAAATTTGCTTGATTAGCTTATGTTCGCCGTTGGATGGCTGGTTACAACGTAAGGTAGATCGCAGCCAGGACTCTACAACAAAACAGTAACACACCCGAACAATTGCGAAATTCTAGTTGTTGTGGCTCAGTGGTTAGCGTGGCAGGTTAAGGGTTGAGAAGCTGTGGGTTCGAGTTCCATCAGAAGTATGTATCTGTGGAAATTTAAAAAACGTGAAATTTTCTTGATTAGCTCATATACGCTTTTGGATAGGTGGTCGCAATATAAGGTCAATCACATCCAGGACTATACAACGAATCCTTAACATACCTGAACAATTGGGAAATTCTATGCGCTGTGGCTCAGTGGTTAGCATGGCAGTTTGAAGGCTGGGAGGCTGTGGGTTCGAATCCCGTTAAAACTATATATTTGTAGAATCTTTCAGCCCTGGTTAGCTCGTACTCAGCGCTGGGTGTTGCTAACGTGCTCCACTGTGCGAAGACTGGATCCACTCCAGTGGAGTTTCCTCCTCTTCGTGGATGCATCTCTGGAACCACCGGCTGACATCGGAATATATCAGGAAATGTGAATTACAACACTGCCACGTAGTCTCCGACTAGAATGGAACTCTGTGACATCATCTTGACCAGTCTCATCCTGTCTGATTACAAAACACAGAAGAGCTGGAAATGGGAACTATCGGTAAAAAAAAAAAAAAAAAAAAAAAAAAAAAAAAAAAAAAAGCACCCGAGTATGGGATCAAAAAGGATCAAACGGACTGACTTGGGATAAAAAGAAATAAAAGGACTGGACTTGGGATAAAAAGAATCAAAGGGGCTGACTTGGGATAAAAAGAATCAAAGGGGCTGACTTGGGATAAAAAGGATCAAACGAACTGACCTACTCAGCACCCTGTCCTTTCACGTTTATGCTCTCAATACAATCCATTTACTCAGGTCTTCAACACGTTAACCCTCCCAGACATAGGCAATTCCATCATGAAACCTGCTGATCGCGTTTCTTTTTAATTCAAAGTTTGTACTTTTAATTTTGTTTTCCTCGGCGAAAAAAAAATGATGATTCGGTGGAGGGGGGGGAAGGGGGGGGGGGGGGGGGGGGGAGAAAGAAACCAAACGAGGAATCGGAAAGACGGAGCACTGGCATTGTCAGTGCTCTGAGATCTGATGGACACCACAACAAACAGTCAAGGCCACGAAACCAGGGTCACGGCGATGACCCGGAGGTCACCGACACGAGATGACCGCTGTGGGGGGGGGGGGGGGGGGGGGGGGGGGGGGGGGGGGGGGAGGCCATCAGTCAATGATCGTACAACAGTCCATCAGGCCGACCTGATGCCTTCCGCTCACTCACCCCGTGGATCGACCGATGGATCGACCCTCTCTGTGTTCTTTCTCTCAGAACCCCCCCCCCCCCCCCCCCCCCCCCACACACACACACACACCTTCCCCCGCCCTGTTTTCGTGCATGCCATCGCCTGTCTTTCGGGCGGCCAGCTACAGGTGAGACAGATCATTCACCTCTATTGACCTGGACTGCTGCTGTCTATTCTGGCTTGGGTTTATGGTTCTTGTAAGCGTGGGCTACTGACAACAGTGTCTCCGACAGGTGAATGGGAAGATTGTTCAGAGTTACCATTAGCGAGGAACTTGAGAAGATCAGGTTGACTGCTATCCCCGCCCCCCACCCCCCTCCCCACCCCACCCCTACCGCCCAATACACCTCCTTCTTCCATGTATGTAACCGAAATTGAATTGAAATCCAATCTCTCTCTCTCTCTCTCTCTCTCTCTCTCTCTCTCTCTCTCTCTCTCTCTCTCTTCACAGATCACTTAATCTTCGGTTCAAACAAGATAAACGCTGTCACCACGCGCCGTGGCGCAGTGGTTAGCGTCGTGGACTCCCGGCTCGGAAGTCGTGGGTTCGATTCCCATCAAAGCCATTTACAATCGTGGGATCTTTCGTCCCATGACCGGCTCCTATCAAGCGTTGAGTCTGCATCGGAAACAGTTGGGAAGACTGGCGCCGCACAGTCAAGTTTCATACTCTTAATGGAGGCGTCTCTGAGAATGTCGCTCACATTTCCTGACCAGCGCTGCAGGTGTCTGTATCTCTCGAGCCTGTTTGATACCAGGACAATTATATCGTGAGAATAAGCGTCGAGCACAGCCCTGTCACGCAGTTTCAGATCAGGCTGGAACTCTATAGCTTCATCTTCATCATCCTCATCCTCATCGACAAGCATAACAAACAGTCTCATGTCCTGTGTCCCTTTATGCTACTCTCATTGTGACCTCAGCTTTCATTTCTTCTCTACGTCCATGTCTTTGGTGAGTTCATGTCGAGGTTCACGGGGGGACTGTCGTTGGACAGACCGTGGTGGCACCCTCCGGAAGATGGCGCTGGCCCCGAGGCTAAGCCATTACTGTTGTCAGCAAGGGGGTCAGTAGGCGATGTCCTGAGTGTGTATGCTGGTTCACAATAGGCGCCACTGAACACCCACCGAAGTGACTCGGCAGAGGTGCAGCGTCTCCTCAGGTGGGTTGCCCCATGCCTACTCGATACCGACTCTCCCTGTGGTTTGCCGGTGAGGGGACAAGCCAGGGTGAGGCTGTGAACGAGCAGCGTGGGGGCGGGAGGGCAGGGGGGAGGTGTGTGTGTGTGTGTGTGGGGGGGGCGGGGGGGGGGGGGGGGGGGGGGGGGGGGGGGGGGGGGGGGGGGGGGGTATGCCACAGCAGTGGCACATAAGACACGAAACAGAAAACAAAAATGTTGTCGTGAAGACCTTGAAGTAACAAAACACGCTTTTTTTTTTTTCTAATTATATACATTTTTTTTTTTTCAAATGTACCGTAGGTAACCAGTAACATCCTGTGACTGTAAATTTTTTTTTTTTTTTTTTTTGGAACCTGCGCTCAGTACGTAACTCTGCGCAGCGCCTTTCCTGGGGCCGCTTCACACTCGCGCTAAATTGTGTACTTTCTGACATGTGGAGAGTTTTAATGCATGCCCCCTTCAGGTCGCTATTATTCTTTTCCCCCGGTGTTGCACCGGCGGGTGTTGGTGTTTTCGTAACCCACGCGAACTCAGACAACCGTGACGTCACACAGTTATCGTGCATATTTTCATTTTCTGGCGTGCGTGTACAGACGAGGAGGAGAGGTCGGGCCGCAGTGGGTCGTCTGCACGTATGTTGACCCAAGCGATGGGGGGGGGAAAAAAAAAATCTCTTCACCCTCCGCTATGCTGCATCGCTGCATTGGAATCATTGAAGACAGCTGCGTCACGTGTCTGCCTTTTCTCTCTTCCCCCGTCTTCTCTCGGATTCTGTCCTCTGCTGTCGACTCCTTGGTTTCAGTCTTCTGTCGCTTTCTGTCTTCTTCTCTGGGATTCTTGGTTTCAGTCTTCTGCCGCTTTCTGTCTTCTTCTCTAGGATTCTTGGTTTCAGTCTTCTGCCGCTTTCTGTCTTCTTCTTCGGGATTCTTGGTTTCAGTCTTCTGCCGCTTTCTGTCTTCTTCTCTGGGATTCTTGGTTTCAGTCTTCTGCCGCTTTCTGTCTTCTTCTTTGGGATTCTGGGTTTCAGTCTTCTGTCGTTTTCTGTCTTCTTTCGGCTTCTTGGTTTCAGTCTTCTGTCGTTTTCTGTCTTCTTTCCGATTCTTGGTTTCAGTCTTCAGTCGTTTTCTGTCTTCTCTTGGATTCTTGGTTTCAGTCTTCTGTCGTTTTCTGTCTTCTTTCTCGATTCTTGGTTTCAGTCTGCTGTCCCTTTCTGTCTTCTTCTCTCGCTATCTGTCTTCTTCATTCGGCTTCTTGGCTTCTTTCAGTCTTCTTCTCTCGGCTTTTAGATTCTGTATTCTCTAAC
>JADBJO010003475.1:205000-207500 GCA_016801955.1 Conus betulinus | reverse complement strand
GTATATATTGGATTACTTCAGACAGGTTTCAAGTCAGCAAATCAGAATTAGCGAGTACTTCGTCAATCAAACTGGGCCGTTGTACCGAACAGGAAGACCGAGAATACAAATGAAGAAAACAATCAAACGATACCTTACGTGTATTTCTCTTGGTGCCCACAATGCCAAAGGCACAGGAAGGACCAGGTTCACCAGGTGCCCGTGGCGCAGTGGTTAGAGACTAGGTTTAAAGGAAGGGAGGCCATGAGCTCGTTTCCCCATCAGAGAGGCCATGATTTGTGGCTGTGATGAGTCGGCCTAATGTTCTTCAGTCCCTGAAGGAAATTTGGGGTAAAAATGCTGACGTTGGGATTAGTTTCCCTTGGGGTTCTTCGAGCGTGTGCTAACACCAGCACCACATTTGGGGTACCCTGAGTTAGACGTTGAAGGAGAAAGAGAAACTGAGAAGTAGCTCGCATATCCAGGGGGCTTCAATGACAAGCAGACATTCTAAAGCTGGAAGAGGAAGGCGTCCTCACCTCCACCAACAGCACTTCAATAATTCACTGGCTCTCCTTACGACTTAAGGAGAGACATTTGGGGATGGATGTCGGCGTCTCGGTTCAGTGACCGTCAGCCTCCGAGCGGGTTTGGGAGGAGCGTTCACGCGTATCTAAAAAGGCTTCAGCCTATCAGGTGGTTGGCACCTTGTGGACCATGGGTCCAGGTAAATACTTGAAGCATTAGGTCCTGGCTTGTGGCGAGGGCTGGGCTGTGGGTGCAATAGGTAGTTGGGGGAATTGGGGGAATCGAACATGAGGTTGAATTAAACGTTATGCATTAACCATATGATACCCAGTCCTGTGTCGTGCATGTGTAGGGGTGCACTAATCATCCCATCGGTTGAACTAAAATAATTCGGAGACTCCTTGGTTGGATTTTGACGTTTGAGGGAGTAAGTCGTTCTGGTGCGTGCGTGCGTGCGTGCGTGCGTGCGTGTGTGTGTGTGTGTGTGTGTGTGTGTGTGTGTGTGTGTGTGTGTGTGTGTGTGTGTGTGTGTGTGTGTGTGCGCGCGCGCGTGCGTGCGTGCGTGCCAGCGAGCATGCGTGCGTGCGTGTGTATGTGTGTGTAGGCGATCAGTGATTCCATTGGCTGGGCCAGGAAAGCTCGCTTTCTCATTGTTTGAAAAACGGTTACCAGACGTTCGGAAAACTATTTAAGTAGGACTCATTTGGGGAGAGTGAAATCATCCCGTCTTGCTGGGGGGGGGGGGGGGGGGTCAGAAAAAGACAGCGCTCTAAGCCGACGACGAAGCGGAGTCCAGGAGGCTGAAGCAAAAAAATTGTTTCCCTGTTTGGGGGGACGGAAGACACCAAGACCTGTCAATCCGTTGGGACTTGCGTCTGAAGCACCAGAAGACCTATGGGAGAGGCCGACAGGAGCCCTTTCCGTGGAGAGGGTCTATTGCAGCGGAGTCTGGGGTTCTGGATCTGAGGGTGCATCTACGGCTACATTGCCAGTATTCCCCTACTGGGAACCGGCCAATCGGGCGGACAGAACAAACAGTCTGACAGCTTTGTGGAGGTCAACATGACCGTAGCAGTATTGACCGAGGAAGGAACCGAACAGTTTAACAATTTAAGGAAAGTAGCTGGTAGTTGCGGATGCTTGATTTTTTTTTTTTCTTAGCTCGCACATGCGCATGACTATACACAATATTGGAATGGCTGTCTTTCCCGGATAATAAAGGGTAATTGAGAAAAAGGGGAGGCAATGATTGGATTATCCGTATGCTGTTTACATTTTGTTTTATGATGCAGATGAATGTGTCGTTTATTGACGAGTGGGGGCCCGAGTCAAGTTTACGTAAAATTTCATGATTTGAATGTTATTATGTTTGTGATGGCTAGAATACAAGCTAAGAAATTAATGGTGGGGAGAGGGTACACAAAATGAGACAGAGAGAGAGAGAGAGAGAGAGAGAGAGAGAGAGAGAGAGAGAGAGAGAGAGAGAGAGAGAGAGAGAAAACAAAGAGAAAATTAAGAGAGACAAAGACAGAAACAGAGAGACAGAGAGAAAGAGAGACAAACAGAGAAAGAGAGGGAAAAAGAAGGAGATGAAGAAGAAGAAACACGAGAAGATCAAAAAAAAAAAAGATAAGAAGAAGAAGAAGAAGAAGAAGAAGAAACACAATAAGATAAAAAAAGAAGATTAAGAAGAAGAAGAAGAAGATCAGAAGAAATAGAATAAACAAAAGAAGATCAAAAAGGAAGAAGAAGAAGAAGAAACAAAAGACGATCACAGAAAAAAAGAAGAAGAAACAAAAGAAGGTCAGAGGAAGAAGAAGAAGATCGGAAGAAGAAGAAGAAGAAGAAAGAAGAAGAAGAAGAAGAAGAGAAGAAAGAAGAAGAAGAAGTAGAAGAAGAAGACGCAAACCCCCCAAAGTGAAAAAGAAACTTCAGTTTCCTGAGGCTGTCTGGGGTCTTGGCACCCTCCTGATTCTGCAGGGCAATAAATCAA
>JADBJO010003475.1:190000-200000 GCA_016801955.1 Conus betulinus | reverse complement strand
TACGAAAAAGGCAATTCAGAAAGAAAGACAACAGAAATACATAGCAAGAGGACAGTAGATAGAAAAGAACGAGAAGAGACTTCAAACGTCCTTTAAAAGAAACTTTTACTTCTGGGGTCGAAGGAACAAATTCCAGAACTTCCAGCTTTTCGGCTGTAACTCTCTAGACTGCGTGGCTTCTGTTTATTATAAAGCAAATTTCACGTGTTGTAAACAACGCTGGGAATCGGGACAGAAAGACCTGTTTTTTTTTTTTTTTTTTTGGGGGGGGGGTTTGCACACACACACACACACACACACACACACACACACACACACACACACACACACTCACACACCACACCCACACCCACACACCACAACACACACACACACACACACACACCACACACACACACACCACACACGCCTCACTTTGCAAGTAGATCTTTTCGTGCAGACTGTGATAGGGGAAAGCATTGTTCTGTGTGTTTTTCTTACGTCAGTTGTTTGTAACGTCTGAAGAAGAGAGATTTATCGAAAATTGCCCTGTCTGCTCCGTACTGTTTATTATTTAAGCGTTATTAGCACCTTGTGTGTGTGTGTGTGTGTGTGTGTGTGTGTGTGTGTGTGTGTGTGTGTGTGTGGTGTGTGTGTGTGTTGGCTTCTGTTCAGTAACGCTGCCGTCTGTGTCCATCACCTGCACAGCCAACAATGATCTTTTCAGCCTCACAGTTTGTCTTCCGCACGTTGCGTGCTGCTGATGAATGTGCATAGACATAGGCCTAGTTACATGTTCACCTTTATCGCTCCTCCTGTTTCACTCATTACCAACTATCCTGCAGGTGCACGTGTGCCGGCATACTCTCTCTCGTCCTCTAACACACACACACACACACACACACACACACACACACACACAGTGAGCAAAACATACTCTCACAGCACTAAACACCTACATTCACATTTAACAACTGACAACTACGGGTACTTGAACTATACACCGGGACGCCAGTTTAATGAACGCTTATTCGAGAAAAAAAAGAAAAAACGGTTTCTGTAACAGTCGCTGACACTGAACTGCGGTCCAGTGAACAACCACTGTCAGTGCAATCGCGATAAGTTGGCCCAAACCTTAACATTGTGTGTGTGTGTGTGTGTGTGTGTGTGTGTGTGTGTGTGTGTGTGTGTGTGTGTGTGTGTGTGTGGGGGGGGGGAGGGGGGGGGGGGGGGGGGATGGTTGGAGGGGAATCAGTTTCAGCTTGCTAACCACACTGAGGCAGTCAGACGTGTCTCATACGGCTATTACCAGTGAGAAAAAAAATCTTGTGAAAATAACGAGAAACGCAGCAACATATACACACGACGATTTACGACAATCAGATTCCATTTTCCCGCAACTCCCCCCCCCCCCCCCCCCCCCCCCCCCCACCACCACCACCACCACTGTCTTTACTCTTTTTTTTTTTTTTTTTTTTTTTTCCTTTTTTGGTTTTATTTTTTGTTTTGTTTCTTTGTTTTCCTTCTTTTTTTTTCTTTTAGGCGGGTTTTTCTCTCTTTCACTCACTCTCTATCTCTGTCTCTCTCTTTTGACTCATGCTGCTCACCATGCACCCCCATCCCATTCACCATTGAAAGCAATGCTACATCCTCAGCTCCAAGCACATGCGCACACGCACGTGCACACACACACACACACACACACATACAGAGAGTGGGGGGTGGGGCTAACCACCATCCCCACCCACCTCCAAACAACAAAGAAACTCCTGTCTCCCAATCCTCTCCCCCTACCCCACAGCATCCAGCAGGTACAGATAGCCTTGGAGGCTTGCCCAGTCAACAAACAGCAGGATCTCATCGGAACTACACCCCGCCCCCCCCCCCCCCCCCCCTCCCTCTCCTTCCCTTGCTCGCCCTCTGCCTTTCCCTTCCTCTGTCGTCGTCCTGAGTCGATCAATCGTCCTGCCATTCACCGCTGAAGACAATTGAACACGCTCGACAACATCCCCGCCAACTCCCGATAAGCAACTGGCTGAAAAGCAAAGTGGTTCACCAGTCTATGGATGGTCCGTGCCACGCTGTGAATGGGAAAGATTGATCGGAAACGTCGGCTGGCTACGGTAATGGGGGGAAAAAGGTGCTGAGCAGGAATCGTGACCTCTTTACTGATCTTGCTTGATGGTGAATAGAGGCAAAAGGGAGGAAGGAAAGAGGAGTCAGGATTGTTTGATTAAAAACAAATCTTTTTCCTTCTTTGGATAAATAATTTCTAACAATTTTGGGGGGAAATGCAATACCCAACACGGGATTTTGAATTGACAAAAACAAAATCTGGATAGGCCATTTCCCACACACCACTACTCACCCCCCCTGAGCAGCGTGAGGTGACAGCTGGGGAGAGAGAGGGTCACCTGGCCCTCGTGCGGCTCACACAGAGCTCTGCCAGAGCTGAGAGTCGCCAGTCAGGGTGTGTGTCCTGGTGAACCCTTCTCACGGCTCAAAAGGGGTCAAGGGAAACATTTACCGAAATGAACCAAAATGGGGGGAAAAAAACAACTGATGCCTGATACAGCTAACCAACTACACCGCAGCAGACAGCAGACACACACACACACACACACACACACACACACACACACACACACACACACACACACACACACACGATGAGAGAGAGACAGAGATTGGGGGAAAGACAGACAGACAGACAGACTGACAGGCAGAAAGACACAAAGAGAAGACTCACCACCATCCCACCGACCTCCAAACAGAAAAAAAAGAAAAAAAAAACCTTTCTCCCAAATCCTCCCACCCTAACCAACATCCAGCAGGTAAAGATGGCCTTGGCGGCGTGCCCCGCTGTGGCAAAGTAAGCACATGATTTCATCTGAGCTACACCCAGCCCCCCTCCCTCCCCCTCCTCGTCTCCCGCCTTCCCCTCTCGATCAATCTTCCTGCCGTTCGTTCACCGATGCGGACAATTGAACACCCCCAACAATGTTCTCGCCGACGACTCGTGATAAGATACTGGCAGAAAAGTCAACTGGTTCGCCAGCCTGTGGATGGTTTGGGCCACGCTGTGAACTGAATGATGATAGGAAACGTCGGCTGCTACGGTAACGGGGGAAAAAAAAGGCGCTCGACAAGGTCCATGAACTGTTCCGCTGATGTCGAATGCCGGTGAGTGGTGGTGGTAGGGAGGCAGTGAGGACGGGATGGCGAAGAAGCGACAGAACCGTCTCCTATTCCGGCGTCAGGAAACATTTTCGGCTGCCTCACGCGCGTTGTACAATGTTAGAGCATTTCGGTGTGTTAGTATAACGGTGCCTCTCAACGCCCAGAAATTCTTCAAAACAAGATTTTTTTTTTACGTGAAGATCTTTTTTCTTCTGTTTCATCTTGCATGTCCTCACAGCAGAGTCACTCCTGTGCCACTCCTTCTGGTGTAACGGTGCCAGAGTCATTCCACAGAGGATGCACTACCACAGGCAACATGGCGTTCAGCGGCTCGCGCTTTGAAAACTCCCATAGCTGTTATGGCGTGTGCCACAAACACGACTATGCGAATGTCAGCAATTACATACAGTGGAAACTGTCTTTGTAACCCCACACTCGTCAGTAGGGGGCTAAAAATGCTTCCCGTCACAAGCCAAACTATCCCTACCGAAGGCAAGCATTCTCAAACCACCAAAGGTAAGCGAATTTGAGACTTGTTGTCCTGTAGATCAGTGAGGACCATAGCTAACGAAGGTAAGCGAATTTGAGATTCGCTCTTATTTAGATCAGTGAGGACCACAGCGAATGAAGGTAAGCAAAGACTTATGATGTAAACCAATGTGGGCCATAGCTGTCAACTTTACGAGGTCAGAATTCTGAAATCATTGGCGTGAGGATGTGGAGCAGACTGAAGAAGGAATGGTCTGGCCTCTGATTGAAGGCATTCTAGCCCTCCACTGTCCAGTGTGGGGTTAATTTTTTTCCCACGGTATGTAACTGCTGTCATTCACATAACATCATTTTGGCTCCACTCTACAATACTTCATCAACCCTCTTCAATGATACCCCTTCCTCTCCCCGTTCCCACCGCAACTCCATATATGTAAACAAGATTTTGACCTGCTGACAGATTTTGACTTTTTTTTTCTTCATGACTTTAGGAATATTGGGAATGTTCTAAAATGAGTAAATTCCAGATACTTTCTGAAGGATTTGCAGCTATGGGGGATAAAGATGAAGAATGTACAGCTTCTAATGAAACGGGTTAAAGGAGGGGAGAAAAGCAAGCAGTAATTGGTCGATGGCAATACTACATTCGTATGAAATTTTAGAACATCTGTTCATATATATGTAAAATTCTATGTAAAGTTCTATTTAACGACTGTCACCTGCATGGTCAGGCATAGCGGATGTAAATATTCCTCAAATGCCTTGTAGACGGAAAAAGTACTGTGATTCCTTCCTTCCTTCTTTCCTCGTAGATTATTGAACTGAATTGATGGAATGCTTATTGTCTAATTTTTTTTTAAGCGTGTGACTGTTTTTTTTCTAACCCCCCCCCCCCCTCCCCCCTTTCCGATTTTGCATATTCACTTACATGCTTTACGTTGACATTTGTCTACTGTTATTATTGGAAAACAACTTTAAAAAAAATATGTAGCTATGGATGGACTTGCATGCTGGTCTGAGACTGCTCGACAAGGATGCATTTTACTTTTCCTCCCTTTACATGCTCCAGCGTCGAGCAGGAGCGAGAGACACAGAAATCAGCTTTGTCTTTTTACGTCAAACTGTCCATCAGAGGTCTGTTGCTCAGTTTTTTCTTCGCTCAGAGAGAGAGAGAGAGAGAGAGGAGAGAGGAGAGAAGAGAGAGAGAGAGAGAGAGGAGTTAAGGGGGGAAGAGAGGAAATAACTCTGCCATACGGCAGGTGCACTGAAGCCATTCTCAGGGAAAGCGCATCATATTAACACGAAAGCCGGAGGTACTGGGTTCGCCTCCAGGGCTGAGCAGAGTTATTCCCCCCTCTTCCCCGCAGCTCCCCCTTCCCCCATTCTACTCCTCTATCTCTCTCTCTCTCTCTCTCTCTCTCTCTCTCTCTCTCTCTTCTTCTTCTTCTTCTTCTTCTTTTTCTTTAATGAGAACCTGATAGTATAGCACTGCATTGCACGGCATTGTCATTTAGAACTTCACGGCTACCCCCCCCCCCCCCCCATCGCAGCAGGAATTAACAATCAAATTGTCCAAATTTTTAGAAAAAAGAGACTGAAAGAAAAAAAAAAAAAAGCCGCAAGCCGCACACCAGGAACTCTATAGTGCCCCAGACAGATAAGAGAAAAAACCGCTAAGTCACAGCATGACTTCCGAGTCACCAGAACATACTGATACATGAACTGAAAGAAAAAAAAAAAACAATGACTCCGAGGTCACCAGAACATACTGAATACCAGCAGGCCGTCCATCAATGATCGTCCGACAGCCTTCAGACTAATCGGACGGCTCCTACTCACTCACCCATAGATCAGACCAATGGATCAACTCGCCCATGGATCAGACCAATGGATCAACTCGCCCATGGATCAGACCAATGGATCAACTCGCCCATCAGAATGGATCACTTCTCGCCCATGGATCAGACTAATGGATCAACTCGCCCATGGATCAGACAATGGATCAACTCGCCCATGGATCAGACCAATGGATCAACTCGCCCATGGATCAGACCAATGGATCAACACACCCCATGGATCAGACCAATGGATCAAACACACCCATGGATCAGACCAATGGATCAACTCACCCATGGATCAGACCAATGGATCAACTCGCCCATGGATCAGACCAATGGATCAACACACCCATGGATCAGACCAATGGATCAACTCGCCCATGGATCAGACCAATGGATCAACACAGGGACCATGGATCAACAGACCAATGGATCAACTCGCCCATGGATCAGACCAATGGATCACACACACCCATGGATCAGACCAATGGATCAACACCCCATGGATCAGACCAATGGATCAACTCGCCCATGGATCAAACCAATGGATCAACTCGCCCATGGATCAGACCAATGGATCAACCTTCGTTGAGTTCTCCGAGTCTCCTCTCAGTTCATTCATACCTTTGTTCGGTCTTTCAGAACGGGACTCCTTTTCTTCTGGCTTCAGGGCCACGTAGTTTCTTACGAGCTGTTACCAGAGCTGTGACCATTTTTCGTTTTCTGCCAAACATGTACACATGGGGAGGGTTTGGGCAGTAATCTCTCTCTCTCTCTCTCTCTCTCTCTCTCTCTCTCTCTCTCTCTCTCTCTCTCTCACACACACACACACACACACACACACACACACACACACACGTGCGCGCATGCGCGCGTTCGCACGCACGCACGCACGCGCGCGCGCGCGCGCACACACACACACACCTGAAGTAAACATGCTCTCACAGCACCTACCATATAGTTTCACACGTACAGTTACTTCCACTTCTGCACCAGGTCAGACATTATTTCTGATCTCAACCAATCTTGCTTGTCATCCCAACCCTCCACCCATCATTCTCTCCCGACATACAAAGAGAGAGAGAGAGAGAGAGAGAGAGAGAGAGAGAGAGAGAGAGAGAGAGAGAGAGAGAGAGAGTCCACATTATCTCACCACCCCCCCTCCTACCAGTGTACAAAGAAAACTAGTCTGGCTCTCCCAATCTTCTCATTAACAACAAACAGGCAAATGTGGCCTTGGCAGCCGGAACGATAAACGGGATCTGATCTTGACTATGCGTACCTCTCTCTCTCTCTCTCTCTCTCTCTCTCTCTCTCTCTCTCTCTCTCTCTCTCTCTCTCTCATCCCCTCCTCAGTCCCGCTTTGGCCTTTCCTCAGTCATTGCTGTGTGTCGATCAATGGTCCGGCCGTTCAGCAACGCGGACAATAGGGAACACACAGCATCCTTGCCGTCCCCTGGCGACAGACTGGGAGAAAGGTACATTGATTCCCCGCCATGCTATGGCTGGACCCTGCCACGCTGTGGACTGAAATATTCATGCCAGACGTACACCGTTAAGTTAATGAAAAAGGCGAGGAGAAAAAAAAAAGCTTCATGGGGATCCTGGGACGTTTCGCCGATGTAGGATGGCGTGTAAGCAGTACTGGTCACCTAAGTGGGGGGGGGGGGGGGGGGGGGGTGTCTGAGGTGGGAGGGGCGAAAGGGCGAGGAAGAGGGCAGATAAGAACCCTTTCAAAATTGTACTTCAACGAACACAATTTTTGTTTTATCAGGAATTGCTGCTGCACACAACGTTAAAGCGTTTAGGTAAATTTGTCTGACGGTACCTCTGAATATGGACCACGTCCAGAAATCCTTCAAAATTAAGAGTCTGAAATGATAGGAAGTGGTTTCTCTTTGTGCTCTTGCTTTTTTTCGTTTCATTTTCCTCATCTCCTCTTTATGGAATGCTGTCATGCCTCTCAGTTCGGCTCCCTTCTGTATACCTAGCCATTCTTCTTCTTGCAGCTTCGGTCTACAAACAGCATGTCTATGATGATCAGCTCATCATCAGGCGATCCACACTGCATTACTGCTACTTCATTTTGGTTGTCGTCCGTGGTTTCTTTCTTTCTTTCTTTTTGCTGTTCCATCTTCCGTGCCACCTCAGTGGCAGTGCACCCACGTCGCTCATTCCGACACCCCGTCCACAGCCACAGCCGGGCCGGCCCACGCAGCCCCGGCACCGGCAATCCACAGGAAGCAGTCTATGTCAAACCATCCAGAGTCAGCCCAGCGGAGAAGATACTGCACTGCTGTCGAGTCACTTCGGTGGTGTTCAGTGGCGCCTGTTCTGATCCAACATACACAGGACACCAGCTGCTAAGCCCTCCTCTACTAACGACAATAATTGCTTTGTCGCGGAGCCAGCGTGTGTGAGGTCTCCCTCCGGAGAGCGCACCACCTCGTCCGTCTAATGACAGCTCCCATGGACTCGCCGATACCAGAGACCCCGAAGGAATCAAAACCAAAGCCACAGACGTGGAGAGGACATCGAAACTGAGATCACCATGAAAGCAAGGCAAGAAGGGCCTCAGAATTTGGGACTTTTTTTTAACGCTGATCGATGAGAATGAGTATGATAAAGATGATACTACATTTCCTATGATAAAGATGATACTAGATTTCTATGATTCTAACATTTCCATTCGATTTCAGACTGCATGGCAGGGCTACGCTTCCTTTCATAATATATCCTGGCGTCAACCAGGCCAGAGAGTACATACACCTGCAGGAAATTTGAGCAACAATCTCAGAGGCGCATCGATTAAGTGGATGAAACTCGACTGTGTGGACCGTTTCCCAACTGAGCCTGTAGCAAACTTAAATCTGGGTAAGAGCCGGCCGGGACAGCTAAATCCCACATGACTCTGATGGGAATCGAACCTACAACCTCCCAGTCGGGAGTCCGCGACGCTACCACTTAGCCACGGCGGTTGGTTCTTCCGTGGTTTCTGCTCTGATCCACACATTTGAACACCGCCTAGTGCTGATGAGGGACACCCGCCTAGTGCTGATGAGGGACACCGCCTAGCGCTGATGAGGGACACCGCCTAGCGCTGATGAGGGACACCACCTGGTGCTGTTGAGGGACACCGCCTAGCGCTGATGAGGGACACCACCTGGTGCTGTTGAGGGACACCGCCTAGTGCTGATGAGGGACACCACCTGGTGCTGTTGAGGGACACCGCCTAGCGCTGATGAGGGACACCGCCTGGTGCTGTTGAGGGACACCACTGATGAGGGACACCGCCTAGCGCTGATGAGGGACACCACCTGGTGCTGTTGAGGGACACCGCCTGACCCGCCTAGTGCTGATGAGGGACACACCGCCTAGTGCTGATGAGGGGACACCGCCTCGTGCTGTTGAGGGACCCGCCTAGTGCTGATGAGGGACACCGCCTAGTGCTGATGAGGGACACCGCCTAGTGCTGTTGAGGGACACCGCCTAGTGCTGATGAGGGACACCGCCTAGTGCTGTTGAGGGACACCGCCTAGTGCTGTGAGGGACACCGCCTAGTAGTGCTGAGAGGGACACCGCTAGTGCTGAGAGGGACACCGCCTAGTGCTGTTGAGGGACACCGCCTAGCCTAGTGCTATGAGGGACACCGCCTAGTGCTGATGAGGGACACCGCCTAGTGCTGTTGATGAGGGACACCGCCTAGTGCTGATGAGGGACACCCGCCTAGTGCTGATTGAGGGACACCGCCTAGTGCTGTTGAGGGACACCGCCTAGTGCTGTTGAGGGACACCGCCTAGTGCTGTTGAGGGACACCTAGTGCTGTTGTGCTAGTGCTGAGGGACACCGCCTAGTGCTGCTGAGGAGGGACCGCCTAGTGCTGATGAGGGACCGCCTAGTGCTGTTGAGGGACACCGCCCAGTGCTGATGAGGGACACCGCCCAGTGCTGGTGAGGGACACCGCCTAGTGCTGACGAGACAGAACACAGCCTGGGCATGGACAGACAGGAAATCCCCACTGAGGTCACCATGAAAGAAGTGGCATGACGGGCGAGAAAGAAGTGATATGATATTGAGACTTTTTCTCAAGTTCATCAGTGAGGAACGAGGATGACGAGAAATACTGAACAGGGTCGCACTCCAGTCTAAGACTACAATGACAGGGCTTTACTCCATGCTTCCTTTCCTAACATAACCCGGCTTCTACCACGTCCAGAAGACACAGACACTTGCAGTGTCGGTCAAGAAATGTGTGCTGCATACCAAGTGACGCATCCAGGTAGGCTGACAGAGAAAGAGAATATAAACCAATGCTGTGGTAATCGGAATGTCAGCTACACTTCCTGTGTCACTATTTCCCCCAAGGAAAAGAAAACTGCGCAAGGAGACAAGCCAGCCAACCAGCCAGCCAGCCAGATTTAGCAGCAAGATATGGAAATGCCAATTCACTGGGGGTCTTTGTTCTGTTTCTCCATGGTCACCGGGCCGATAATGCCGTTGCAGGTATGTGGCCA
>JADBJO010003475.1:180000-182500 GCA_016801955.1 Conus betulinus | reverse complement strand
GTACGGTTGTGCAATCACAACCGAACATGCACTCTTCGAAAGAGGTTAGTTGGTGCCCTTACGGAAATCTAATAGCAAGAAAGCCTAAGGTTCAGGGTTCAATAATACATACTGGGTGGTAAAAACATAATCTTCTCCCTTCACCACCTCCCCCCTCCCCCTGCCCCACATCACCTTCACCCGCTTCCTCGTCCCTTTGTCGTGTGATTAGAAACTTGGGAGTATTGTGTTGTATTCTTTTGTAATGCAGAGCATCAAAGTGAAATTCTGGCAACGACCTCCGAGGGACAGAAAGTCTATCACACACACACACACACACACACACACACACACACACCGGGGAAGTTTCATGGTCATCAGGAGGACTGGGACGGGCACCAAACTAGGCCACAGCAATGCCCCGGAGGTCACTGACACGCACTGACCCCTTGACAGGCCATCATCGATTCCATCAATGACCGTTCAACAGCCATCACAGCCAGTCTGACGCGTTCTGCTCGCCCATCCATGAACCGACCAATGGCTCCATCCTTTATTTACATCCTTTGAGTCCTCTAAGTGTCGTCTTCCACTCACTCACCCTGGACTGACCAATGGTTCGACCGTTTACGTGCTCTTTGACTCCTCTCCATGTACATGCACATTTTTATTTCTCTCTTAGTCCAGGCTTCACCACCTTCTGGTGAGACGAGTCAGTCACCTTCACAGACCAGGACCATCTGTTCTGTCGGCGTTTGTCGTTGTGAACAGCTTTTTGGGGGGAGCATAGGTCACAGACTGCTGCTTATACATTATTCACGTTTCAGCATATGGGAAGTGTCATTGCGTCGTGACCAATTAGAAAGCTATGACTTCGTTTCCTTGGGCGGCTTTATACAGGTTATGTTAGTATTTTCGTGATGTAACTGACCTCTAGGATTACTTTACAGTTATCGTCCATCATTTCTTTTTGTACTACCCCAGTTCTTATAGAACAGCGAGTACTTTACAACAGAAACGAAAAAATGCTGTCAGTGTAACTGTCTGTCCGTGGTCAAAATGCGTTCCACTCGCTCCAGACAAAACTGCTGGGACCGATCTTTCTGTAGATATGGGTCACGGATGATGACCGATATATATATATATATATATATATATATTTTTTTTTTTTTTTTTATCAGAATAGCCATTACTAACGGCTATAAATGATAATTTTGTGATTTACAGTTTAAGCAATAACGGTTTATAAGCTTAAGTGTAACCAAAGTTTGTCAGCGCCTCGGAACTCTTGTGGGTAGTGTCCCGGCCTATCGCGAGGGAGACCCGAGTTCATTACCCCGCCGGGGACGGCAGCTTTTTTTTTCTTTTCTTTTCTCTTATATACAAAACTTCTACCACCAAAAGGGGAGAAAGTGCTATAGTGACTGATTATATATATATATATATATATATATATATATATATATATATACTTATATACATACTACTACTTACTACTACTACTACATACTACTTACTGGGAGTACGCTTATATGCATTGCATCTTGTCTTCTTTTCTTTCTTTTTTTTTTTTTATCTGTGTACATAAGGAAGGGTTCTGACAGCAGTAGGTCTGCACATGTTGATCTTGCAGATGGTAGCTCCTCCATACCTCTCCCCCCCCCCCCCCCCCCCCCCCCCCCCCCACCCCACCCCCCACACACACACACACACCCCCCACCTTTCAGCCCTACACGTAGGCTACATTACCAAGCGCTGATCGGACCACAACCACACAAAAGTCAGCTGCGCTGAGTGCTCAGTTGCTGCGCCAGTTGTTCTCTCTCTCCTTTCTTTCTTACTCCTTCCATCTTCTTTTTGGCTCGCCAGCCTCCCTTCTCTCGTCTTTTTTTTCTTTTCTTTTTCCTGGAAAAGTTCCAGCCACAGTACGGCCTGCTGGTTGTGTGAATGCCTGTAAGTCCTGGATCTAGTACGGAACCTTTCGCATCGAACTTGGTGATGTTCAAAGCCAGCGAAAGCAAGCACCAAGTCTGCCGTGATCATCAAAAACGGAAAGAAAACAAGAAAGAAAGAAAAAAAGAAAGAGTGAATGAAAAAGTCAGTACGAAAGAGGGAAATCAGGAGACAACTACAACGAGATTAGGGGGGAGGGGGGGGGGGGGGGGGTACGGACGAAAAGCGACGAAGAAGAAGAAAGTAAGAAATGAAGGAAACAGAAGAGAGATAACAAAAAGTAGGGGGAAAAAAAGATATGCATGAAAGAAACAAAACAAAACAAAAACACCAACGAAATGGGACAGGAAGAAACATGAAACCTAACAATCCCCCAGACACGTTTTCATTTTATGGATCAACACAAGCAGTTTTCAAAACTTCCTGCTTCCTGCCTCTGACCCTTATCTCTAAGCGGCTTCTACTCGTCACCCTAAGTTCAGTTTGCGTAATGAGACTGCAAAACCAGGACCACATGGGCTGTTCCGTTGCACTGATCGTCGCTGTGTAAATTTTGGTTAGCAGCAAT
>JADBJO010003475.1:172500-175000 GCA_016801955.1 Conus betulinus | reverse complement strand
CATCACAATCATACATTACTTTCATTTTCTGTATGTATATACAAAGGTAAGAAGCTCTGCACTTAAAACGATCTTGGCCAATTGAACCTCGCCCTTTCCTCCTCTCTCCTCCTTCCGTCCTCTCCATGTTCACTCCCACCATACACCACCAAGCACTATTATCGGAACCACGGCCCTGAAAGTCACAGGCGCTGAGGACCGGACTGTAACGCCAGTCGTTCTGTCTTCCTTCTAGTTGACTGCCTCAGCTTCTTCCTAGCTTGGGGGTTCGGGGTCTGCCTCAGCTTCAGCTTCTTCCTAGGTTCTCGCCTTCCTTCCCGCCTTTCCTTTCCAGCCCTAACACTGCCTGCAACTCCTACGCCAGTCAGTCAGGGCCCAAATCGTAGACCTGGTCTGGGAACTTTTCCTTCTCACGATGACCTTGAATTGGCAGCGTGAGTGATGTGAACGAAGGCTAGCACCGAGCATGTGGTAGAAACTGTAACAGAAGGCATGACAGTCAAATAAATCAAAGCGGTAGATGTGCCAACGTCAGTTCACAGAGATCGTGGGACTGTATCTCTTCGGGGTCGCTAACACCAATGCAGGCATGGGGAAACTCATCCGGGGGGGGGGGGGGGGGGGGGGGAATACTAATGAGTTCTCCCAAAAAATGTTTTGATGGGTTGATCAGTCCACGGCTGAGTGAGCGAGGGACAGATGACTTCCCCAGTGCTGTGTTGGAATGTCAGTCATTGCTGGTCCTCTGGGGGGTCGGTGTCAATGAACTGCTGGTCACAACCCCTGATCTCATTAAAAAAAAAACACACAAAAAAAAAACAAAAAAAACATTCCTGTCAAATAAAATGGAAGGCAGCTGCGTGGACTGCAGTCACTATGTATATCGCACGTGCATCCCGTGAAAAGTTCGTTTGGTGCTTTCAGGGAAAGCACTCAGCCCGAAAGCGAAAGGTCATGTGTTCACATCCAGAAACTGTGCAGCGAATATCCCGTACTCTCTCACACAACACACACACACACACACACCCCACCCCCCCCCCCCCCCCCCCCCCCCCCCCCACCCCCCCCCCCCCCCCCCCCCCCCCCCCCCCCCCCCCCCCCCCCCCCACACCCACCCCCCCCCCCCCCCCCCCCCCCCCCAAACCCCCCCCCCCCCCCCCCCCCCCCCCCCCCCCCCCCACCCCCCCCCCCCCCCCCCCCCCCACACACACACACACACACCTTCCTACGCCCTTACTCCATTGCTTCAATCACAAACTGAGAATTGACCATTGTAGTACTGTGCGTTATAATGCAGAGCGTGTGAGTCAAATTCAGACCACTCTCCTCAAGGAAGGCAGAAACCACAGCAACACAGGTTGTACCAAAGGGGAAAAAAAAAAAACCCTGCATGATAAAAACAAAAATCGGACAGGGAAAAAAAAATCCAAAAACGCACCAGAAATTTGTCAATGGTTTGGACCGAGCAGGGCACGACAAACTAGGACATATCAATAACCCAGAGGTCACCGACACTGACCACAGGTAGTTCCCTCAATGATTGTCCAACATCCATCAGACCGGTCTGACGTGTTCTGCCCATTCACCCATTGATCCACCACTGGCCCCACGCTCTCTGAGTGTTCTCCTGGTCCGCTGTCAGTACACGCATGCCTTTGCTTGTCTTTCGAGCCTGACACTACCACTACCACCCCTGGTCGGACAAGTCAGTCACCTTCGTAGGCCCGGACTTTCCTCTGTCTGCCATTAACGGGTTTCGGTGTCATGCGTGTTTCACAGAGTGACCAGCGCACGTGTTCCACGAGTGGAGTGTTTGTATGCATGACTGATCTGGAAGCTGTTAATTTTCTCCAGTGGTGCGTACAGATATGTCAGCGTGTTGCTAATCCGTTTGAACTCAGGATTACACCCACAATTCTACTTCATTGTTTTCATTTTCTGTATGCGTATAAAAAGGGGTAAGTAGGTCTGCACATACATTGATCTTGGTCTTTGGAACCTCGCCGCTTCCTCTTTCTCCCCCCCCCCCCCCCCCCCCCCCCCCCCCCCTGCCCCCTCCCCCTCCCCATGTTCACTCCCACCGACATAGCACCGAGCACTAACCTCACCCACGACCATAGAGGTCGTATGTGCTGAGGACTGGATTGTTATGCCAGTCGTTCTCTCTTCTTCCCATCTTATTGCCTCAGCTTCTTTCTACCTGCCTAGCCAGCCTACCTCACCTCCTTTCTTGGAAAAGTTCCAGCCTCAACGCTGCTCGCAAATGCTTACACATGCCCAAAATGCCTGAATCGTAGACCTAGTCTGAAACCTGTCTTCTCTTGCAGACTGGTGTTTGAAGATTCTCAACTGGAAGTGTGAGTGATGTGAACGAAAGCAAGTACCGGAGCATGCCGTGCTCGTGACAAACGCCACATCCTGTTCTCACATTCTCTCCCAAACCAAAACTCTACAAACATGACCTTTCCGGAAGGTAGAAAGAAAGAAAATAGAAAGGCAG
>JADBJO010003475.1:160000-162500 GCA_016801955.1 Conus betulinus | reverse complement strand
AAACTCCATTTTGTTTAGAGAACCTTGTTTTCCTCGTCGCAGTTCACTCGGTTCATCGACTGCGGTTGGTTGTTTATTAAACCAGCCCGCACTACAGGCTTCAGGTTGCATGCTTTTTGGTTTAAAAAAAACGAATTCATCCAAGAAGTACACACAAAAGCAGCCACAACATATAAGACGAGTACAACAAGCAAAATGCATGCTTGCATGACACCAGCTGACTCTTACAAAGAGTACGTGTGCAGACGGTGAATGGTGTGAACACACTCTCCTCAACACCACTGAGCTGCCTTCCCTGGGGGGCGGATATTAAACAGAAAGCTAATTTCATGAGCTGTGACCATCTTGTCACTGACACTGACTGATCGAAGACCATCAGTCAGCGACTGTCAAGCAAGCCATGGGGAGGGAGATGGGGACGAGGGGGGAGGGTTACCTGTCTCCTCGTAAGCTAGCCGTGGACTTAATCTGTCGACCAGCTTCTAGGAGAACTCATTAATCTTTTTATTTCCCTTGTGTGTGTGTTCCCCGTATATCTGCGATAGTGTTGCAAGCTTCGCGACTGGGGGAGACAGACAGAACAATGACCTTAGTGACTAATATAGCGGAATTTTCTTTCCGGGAAAGATGATGAGAAAGGGTACGTTCAGAAAGTACAACTGCTGGACCAAACCTTCAGTTCTTCCGCATCAAGAGCTAATCTCTTTTATCGATTTTCCTTATGAGATGAGTCCCACAAAAGAGAGTGTCGCGCAAATGTCTGGATCAATTTCGTCTGCATCTTCCGGCCATGGTTGATGACGGGATGCATCGTGAAGGGAAGCGCAGAATACAGCCATGTCGTGTGGTCTCAAATCAACACGTGACTACAAAGTGAAATCGTCTTCACTCTCGTCTCTCACCGATCAACAGAAGAAAAAGTCTAACTCAGCAGCCCTTTATGTTCCTGGCTCCCCATGGTGACCGCAGCTGGGGTTCCTCTCTTCATGGCCATGCCCAGACCGATTTCCTGACAAAGTCATCTGCAGTTGGTGGCGTCCTACTGCATATGTTGAACCAGAGCAGAAAGCACTGAAAAACAACCCGAAGGGACTTTAGCGGCAATGCAGTGTCTTCTGTGGCAGGTTGCCTCCTATCAACTTCATGACCAACGATTGTTGTTTCTGGACCGTCCTGTCCTGAGGCTAAGCAGCATGGTGTGGTTGCGTACGGTGGGGGGAGCCAGAATGAACAGTGCGGGAATATTTGCATTGAGAGGACATGGGAAAAATGGAACAGCAATAAATATACTAATTTCTTGGCACTCGAGACCTTACTTTGAAGAACTTCTGAACATAGTCGTCATTGAGAAATACCATTGTACGGTGTAAACTGATTGAAACGCCATTTAAAAAGGTTGTGCGATGTACGAGGCGACGGCAATGTTGGGGGTAAAAAATAATCCCCTGGACTCAAGAATTGAAACAGGGTTCAGCTCTGCCCCTCCCCGTCCCCCCTGCCTCTCGCTCTTCCCCCTCCCCCCCCCCCCCCCCCCCCCCCCCTCACCCATACCATCCCTTCCTTCTACCGTCACCAAAGCGTTAGCAAAACGACCCGTGATCTCCCTCGATTATTTTCTTTGTACCCCATTATTCTGCCGGCCGAGGTTTCGTCTCAATGTTTCAAGAACACAGCGTGGCACGGGCTGCCTCACAGACAGGTGAATCAATCGACTTTCCAGCAAACGTCTTACCATGGGTCGGCGAGGAGGTTGTTATGGGTCTTCAAGTGTCCGCGTCGGTGAACGGTCGTTCGATCGACCGACCCGCAGTGGCGGCGGCAGTGGGGGTTGGCGGGATGAGGGTGTGGAACGTGGGTAGAGGGAAGGTGGGAATGGGTTGCAGTTTAGATCAAATCATGCTTATTGTTGGGTGGTTGCCAAAGCCATCTTTGCTCGGTCTGAGAGAGAAGAGGGTGTCGGCAAGATAAAACTGAGTCTGTCTATCCATGTACATACACACACACACACACACACACACACACACACACACACACATACCATATATATATATATATATATATATATATATATATGTGTGTGTGTGTGTGTGTGTGTGTGTGTAAAATGTTATTAAAAGCGTATGGAGTATGGAGGTAGTGTAGTATGCTAATTTTTGCATGCATAGTCTATTTAATTAATGAGATACCAATAAGTGACCATCACTTTAACCCCATTCTAATCTACCAGCATAACTGTAAACTACTTTAGCCTGGATTCATATCTGAACATTTTTTCAAAGAAACAAAACATTTTTAACCATTGAAATATAATAAAAAAATAAATCCAACAAGTAACTCGAGAATCAAAGTAAATGTCCAACTGGACTCTTAACAATTGCCCTAACAGCTTCTATAGCCTTCGCTTCGTTCCCAAAAATGTCCCAGAAATTCGCAATTGATGGGTTCAAACTTAATAGCCAAGTGGGTAAATATTTTTTTAGTATTTCTGCAAAGAAAGATG
>JADBJO010003475.1:152500-155000 GCA_016801955.1 Conus betulinus | reverse complement strand
CTTGCTTTCCTTTCTCTCGTCTTTTTTTCCACCACCTACTTTCTTTCTTCGCTGCCTTTGTTTTCTTTGTTTCTTACTTTCTTTCGCGTTGTCACCTGTCTTTTTTTTCTTCTTCCTTTCTTCTGGCTTTTCTTATTTCTTTCAGTTTTCATTCTTTCTTACTTTATTTTTGTTATCTTGTTTTTTAGTTGATTTGTTCTGTCTTTTTACTCATCTCTTTCCGTTTTCTTTATCGCTGCCACCTATTTTGTCTTTTCGTTTTGTTTGTCACATGAATAAAGGTTATTTGATTCCAGCATAAACGTACAGATTTAGAAGCATAAGCTAAAATCAAACAATGTTGGCACTTATAAGAAATATGCCGACTATTACCAGCCGCCGTGGCGAAGTGGTTAGCGTCGCGGACTCCCGGCTATGAAGTCGTGGGTTCGAATCCCATCAGAGTCATGTGGGGTTTTCTGCCCGACCGGCTCCTACCCAGAGTTGAGTTTGCTACGGGCTCAGTTGGGAAGACTGGGACCACACAGTCAAGGTTCATCCACTTAATGGATGCGTTTCTCTGAGAGTGTTTGCTCAAATTTCCTGACCAACACTGTAGGTGCCTGTATCTCTCGGGCCTGGTTGACGCCGGGATATATTATGAAAGGAAGCGTAGAGTACAGCCCTGTCATGTAGTCTCAGACCGAAATGGAAATCCGTAGCATCATCTTAATCATCCTCATTCTCATCGATCAGCATTAAACAAAAAAAAAAAAAAAAAAAAAAAAATGTCTCAAGTTCTGTGGCCCTTCATACCCTGCTCTCATGGTGACCTCAGTTTCGATGTCCTCTCCGCGTCTGTGGCCTGGGTTTGGTTCCGTCGGGGTCACCGGTATCGGCGGGTCCATGGGGGCTGTCGTTGGACAGACGTGGTGGCGCCCTCCGGGGGAGAGCTCACTCACGCCGGCTCCGCGACTAAGCAATTATTGTCGTCAGTAGGGGGCTTAGTAGGTGGTGTCCTGCGTATGTTAGATCAGAACAGGCGCCACTGAACACCACCGAAGTGACACGGCAGCAGTGCAGTGTCTCCTCAGGTGGGTTGCCTCTTGACGACTTGACATTGACTGGTCCCTGTGGATTGCCGGTGCCGCCGGGGCTGCGGCGGGGCCGACCGGGCTGTAGCTGTGGACAGGGTGTCGGAATGAGCGGCGTGGGTGCACTGCCTCTGAGGTGGTGTAGAGAGGTTGGGACAGAAAAAAAAAAAAAGATATGCCGACTATTTTCACACGACATTCTTCTGACTCGAGCGAAGAGAAGACAGCTGACTGGTTGCAGTCTAGCAGAAGCTCCAGCAACAACAAAGTGCTACACGGTCTGCAATAGCTGTGATATCAAGAGCATGGAAGCAGGGTTTACCGGATGGAGCGATGACTAGACTGCTCAGTAGACTTTCCAGAATGGGAGAACCATCCAGAGATCATCAGGAAGAGTGGCATGAGACCGGATGTTGTTCTCCGCTCAGATCCATCATCAAGACAAATGATTCTGATCGAACTCGCTGTGCCATACGAAAGCAGAATGGAGCAAACGCATCTCAACTAGACCGAGAAGTATGCCAGTCTAGCGAGCAGTTTGAGGGAATCTGGCTTCCAGGCCCGTGTCCTCGCCTTGGAAGTTGGAGCAAGGGGATCTGTAGGCTCATCAGCTTAGGATCTCATGAAGCAGCTCGGGATTTCAGGTATGTAGAGGACCAGAACCCTGAAGGCAATCGCAGAGGCAGTCGAAAAAGAGTTCCAGCTGGATCTGGTCGAGAAGGAACAAAGTGAACGTCGCTAGGCTTAAATATTTCCCAACTTAGAACAGGTGCCAAGTTAGCAGTGGGGTAAGACATCCGTCTAAAAAGGTGCGCCTTGAAACGTCCACCTATCTAAAAATTGAGGGTTCGAATCCCAGCAGCGCCAGGGGAAAAAAAAAAAAAAGATGGCAGTAGAAGAGCATCTGGGAGACATGACCTAGACGCGGCCCGGCCCCCTTAGAGTGTAAGGAGTTCAGGGCCGAAACACTTGTCTGTGGGGAGGTTCTTCTCTGAAGACCTTCTGCTGTCAAGTTGTCTCTTGAGTTTCTTCCTACATGAACGTTATTCAGTTCTGCCCATTCCATGCCTCCAACGACTCCCTCCGCCCCCTTCTACCCCCCGTCCCCTCATTCCTCCCTTCTTCATCTACTGTCGCCGAAATATAGCGAAACTGTCCCAAGATCCCCGTCGAGCACCTTCTTTGATTATACTAACGGTCGACGCTTTGCATGAGTAGCTAAAAGCCACACAGCAGGGGTATAGTGGCAAGCAGCCAAACAGAAACAGGAGAATCCCTCCGGGAGAGCGCTAGTGCTTCTTTTTGTGAGTCACATCACATGTTCTAATCATAGACTCCGATCCACTGGATCGGATTTCGTGGTTTTAAGTTCACAACGTGGCATAGCACACCCAGTGACAGGTGAATCGATGTGCTCTTCGACCAGT
>JADBJO010003475.1:145000-150000 GCA_016801955.1 Conus betulinus | reverse complement strand
TGTGTGTGT
Source organism: Conus betulinus (assembly GCA_016801955.1). NCBI lineage: Eukaryota > Metazoa > Mollusca > Gastropoda > Neogastropoda > Conidae > Conus > Conus betulinus. Next base: position 149,991 of record JADBJO010003475.1, on the reverse strand, counting down.
GTGTGTGTGTGTGTTGCGTGTGTGCGTGCGTGCGTGTGTGTGCGTGCGTGCGTGCGTGCGTGTGTGCGTGTGTGTGTGTGTGTGTGTGTGTGTGTGTGTGTGTGTGTGTGTGTGTGAGTTGATTGTGTGAGTGCTCGTGGACGGGGAAAGGAAAGGGGGAGGAGAGGGTTGGGGGGAAGGTGGGGCGGGGGGGGGGGGGACCGCTTAACTCTGTGTCTGTGCATGCTCATCTGCAGCACACAAGATCTAACAGGCTGTTGGCGGTACTGCAACGACAAGTGTTTCCTCCGAAGCTATAGATTATCACCAATGTGTCTGGCTTTTGTTACAATTGTCTATGATGACCTACGGATGGTCTGCAGGACAAGCCACGCAAAACAAAACAAAAAAACGTAACAAAACGTACTGAGGCCTGTAGCCCTTACCCACGTGTCATTTGCAGGATACGAAGCATGCGAGTGAGTATTGTTTCGTAAACGATGGTTTGTGGAACAGAACAGGTCTCCTTGTCCTGCTTCCTTAGTCTCACTGTAACAATCACAATTTGAATAACACGAGTAGCAACTCAGACCAAAGGGTAAGCGTCGGGAAATCTCAAAGCTCTTGAATTACTGCTGCGATCGATCCCCCGATGCAAAACATTCTAAAGGATTTGTTCATTCTTTATGATTTTTCTCTTTCCTCCACACACACCACCACCCCCCCCCCCCCCCCCCCCCCCTTTTTTTTTTTTTTTTTTTTTTTTTTTTTTTTTTTTTTTTTACATCGCTTAGTTTCTTTCTTATTTACTTTCTTTCTGTTTATCTCTTTTTCTGTTTCTTTCTCTTTCGTTGTCTCTTTTCTCTTACTGTTTTTGTTTGTTTTGTTTGTTGTTTGTTTTTCTGGTATACTTTCCTGATTTATTTCTCTCTTACTTAATCATGTCTGTGTTTCCGTTTCCGTCCTTCCTACTTTCGTTTTCGTTCTTTTGTCTGCTTTCCCTTTCTCACTTACCTAGATTTTCTAAAATCATCGTCTGCTTTCATTCTTTCTTCGGTTTGGTTATTTTTTGCTTTCTTTTCCCTTCTTTCTTTTTCTATCACCTTCTGTTTTCCTACTTTCTCTTTTGTTATCTTTTTCTATTCGTTTCTTTCTACATTAGTTCCTATTATATATATATTTTTTTTTTTACTTTACTTCGTTTTTGTAATATCGGTGTGTGATATTTCTTTCTGGTCTTGTTTTGATCATTTTATTTTCTTTCGTTCTTTCTACCTGTCTACCTTCTCAGTAAAATTGTGTATGTTTTGATTGGAAAGGGAAACGATCGTGACTGGCTCAGTACTCGCTCTCACTGGCTTAGATATGAAGTGTCGCTTCACTCGAACTTTGAGTGCCATCAAACACCAGATTGGGTCTACCATGTAGACATTTACACCCCCCAGTAGTTGCGCGCAGTATTATGGCTGGAACACTTCCTCAAAAGAATGAAAGACAGGCCATGTAGTGAGGAAGAATGTGAAGGAAGGAGACAAGAGAAACGGCCGGCGAAATAGCCCGGTCCTCACCGCATCTTACTCCGAAAAGCTGTTATGCTCTCAGGATTTGGTGGCATACCGATGGGATGACATGGAGGGTTGGGGATGGGGTCGGATGAAAGGGAGGTGTTCCCATCTCCAAGATGAAAGACACCTGCACAAATACTACCGTCTGGACCCTACATGCATGCAATCGAACTAAAAAAAATGAAAATAACTCACTGTGAATATGATGTAATCAAGGAAATCACTTGGGTTACAGAAAAAAAAACACTCTCACATAACCTGTCTGCACCATCAGATAAAAAGAAACAATACCTGTTTAAGCAGTCAAATAAACAAGTCCGTATTTGTGGAAACGAGACCCCAAGAGTAGCTGCCCGTCAACGATGCACACAGAAAACCTGCACATGACCACCCTGGGAAAACCATGAACCCCAGTCTAGGAAGGTGACCGAATGGTCCTGTCTAGTCCGAAAAGAAAGTGAGGGTACGCACAAATACAGTGGGGGGGACTCAGAGAACACAAATAGGGTGGAGCCGTTGGTCGATCCACATAGGGAGGCAGCGGAAGACGTCAGACTGGTCTGACGGTTGCCGGACGGTCAGTGACGGAATCAATGATGGCCATGAAGTGGTCAGTATTCGTCAGTGACCTACGGTTCATTGCCCTGGCCTAGTTTGTCTGCCAGTAGAGTTCTGATTACTCTGAATTTCTAATATGTTGGAGGTTTTTGCTGCTTTTTTTTTTTTGTTTTTTTTTTTTTTCCTGCAAAATTTTTTTTTTCCAGGAACCACTCCCCAGCTATGAGTTCTCTATCTTTAGGGGAGAGTGGCCTGAATGCCACAATGGAGTTCAATGATACAACACAAATGATGCAACACCGTTATCTCAGGTTCTGACTGAAGCAACAGAGACAGGGCATTGAAGGGAATGTGCAGAGAGGAGAGGGAACATGGGGAACATTCGCTGCTCAGTTGTTGATGTGAACCCATTATATCCGGCTTTCGTGGAATATGCTTTCCCTGTTGGTACCAAGTGACCTTTTCAAGGAGTGCACATTCGGTAAATAGGGACCGCAGATACAGTCTCTTAGTTCTTTGCGCCACCGAGCGACACTTTTTATGTTTTTGTTTTTTGTTTTTAATCTGAATGACGGTCAGGGGCCGTGACACACTGACACTGACCGCTAAAGGACCGTCGATCAATGGTTGTCTAGAAAACCGCCGGGGAAGTCGCCTCAGCCACTCAGCGGACTGACCAACCCATCAAACCATTTTCTGAAAGAACTCATTAGTTCCCCCTCCCCCCCCCCCCCCCCCCCCCCCCGGGTGATTCCAGCATGTCTCCATCGGTGTTACCGGCCCTGTGGAGTCACAGACCAGTGACTTCTGTGAATCGACATTCCCGCTACTATCTCTTTTGATTTATGTGCCCATCTGTCCTCCTGTTATACTTATTTTTTCTTTTGAAGAGAAGGGGTAACGGTGGGGTGGAGACAGTACGTGCGGGGGAAATACTATTATTCCTCACCTTGCCGTTGACAACAGCAGGTGGTCACCTTTTTATATCATTCACTTACTGGTTGAGTCGTGAGAGTGTTATTCAGATGTCCTGACCAACACAGCATATTTGTCTATATTTCATACCAGGTTGATGTCGAGGTACGAAAGAAAGCGGTAGCTACAGCCCTGCCATGCAATCGCAGACCAGAATGCGACTCCACACCATCATCTTCATTACCCTTGTTCTCGTCGACGAACCTGAGAAAAAAAGACTCATGCATCTCGCCCTTCATGGCCCTGCTTTCATGCTGACCTCAGTTGGGAGTTCTTCTCCCTCTGTCCATGCCCCGTGCTTAGTTCGTGTAACAGTCATCAGCGGTAGGCCATGTCCTTAAAATGTGGGACCGGAACAGGAAACAGCGAGCTCCACCACCAAAATGGAGTAGCAGCAATGCAACGTCTCTTCTGGTGGGTGGCCTCATGACGGCCTGATCATCGTTGATCGCTGTTTGTGGACTGAAAGCGCTGTGGCACGGGTACAAAACTGATTTCGAAGAATTACTGGATGCAGTCAATATTCAGACAAACTTCCTGAAACGCTCTAACGTTGTCCGACGCGTGAGGCAGCTTCAAGTCTTGACCTAAAAAAAAAATGATAAATAAATCCCCTGAAGTAAGATTTGGAGTGGGGTTCAGTTCCGCCTCATCACAGCCCCTCATGCCCCCCCCCCCCCCCCCCCCCCCCCCCCCCCCCCCCTATGCACAGCAACCGACATGGCGAAACGGCCCCCGTTCCCTGCTGAGCACTCTCTTTCCTTTCAGTATCCTAATGGCCGACCTTGCCTATCAATATTGCAGTTCACGGCGTGCCATGGTCCACCCAGACAGGCAGCTGAATCAATGCACTTTACAACCAGCATCTTCACACGGGTCAGCAAGGATGCTGTTGTGTGTGTATAATTATGACTGTGTTCGGTTGTCAGCATCGGTGGACGGCCGGACCATCCAGTGAGGTGTCGGTGGAGGGAAGAGGGGAAGAGAAGAGGAGAGAGAATAGAGTGGGAGGGAGAAGAAATGGGAACGGGTGGAGGAATCAAACGGGGTATTGGGTATCGGTGGTGGGGACAGGGGAGAAGAGGGGAGAGAAGCGAGTGGGAGGGAGAAGAAATGAGAATGGGTGGGGGAATCAGACAGGGGTATCGGTGGATCGAAGAGGGGAGAAGAGGGAGAGAGAATAGAGTGGGAGAGAGAAGAAATGGGAACGGGTGGAGGAAATCAGACGGGGATATCGGGTATCGGTGGAGGGAAGAGGGGAGAAGAGGGAGAAAGAAGCGAGTGGGAGGGAGAAGAAATGAGAACGGGTGGAGGAATCAGACGGGGTATTTCGTACATGGAATCATTGTCTGGCTAGCTTCCAAGGCCGCCGTTGCTCTTTGATGTAGGGAAAGAGGACTGGGATGCACAAAGAGGATTCTTTGTCTGCTGTTTGGGAGTTGGTGGAGGTGGTGGGAGGAAGGGAGGGGGAGGGGGGAGGGAGGAGGGAGGAGGGGGGTGGGGGGGCGGTGGAATGGCTTAGGTAGACCATATATCCTGTTGCTTAGCTTATTGAATGGGAAGCCGTCAAGACCATCTTTGTCTGCTTGATGTTAGGGGAGGGAGTGCGGAGAGGGAGGGGAGGGAGGGGAGGCTTTGGAGTAAGGGTGTTAGGTGTTTGCTGTTTGGAGGCTGTGGGCCAAAGGTAAGTCTCTCTCTTCTCTGTCTGTCTGTAGGTCTCTCTCTCTCTCTCTCTCTCTCTCTCTCTCTCTCCTCTCTCTCTCTCTCTCTCTCTCTCTCTCTCCTCTATGTGTGTCTTGGGACGGCTGAGTGAGGGTGGGGCGGGTAGAAGGTAGAGGTGACGTGTATGATCGTTGAGGGCAGGATTATGTATCTGTCCTGATGCTCAAGTGCAGGTAACTCTGTGTGTGTGAC
>JADBJO010003475.1:137500-142500 GCA_016801955.1 Conus betulinus | reverse complement strand
GTACTGGGGGGGAGAGCAGCAGCATGAATTTCACGATGAAGTTCCGAGATACAAAACAATGCCAAACAATACTCTCAGAACCTGATCTAAAACGACTGAAGGAGGACCGAGGGAAGTGCCGGGACACACAGAGAGATGCAGGAAGGAGGGTGAAATATAATTAGTTTACTACTCAATCCTGGACGTCAGCCCAGCCCCTCTGACTTCCTGCTGACCTTTACCTGCTGTGTGTTTTGCAGTGTGATTTCCCTGAAGGCGTCAACTGACCTTTACACAGACACACACGCAGCAGTGGTGACCCGGCACGACGTGAAACACACACACACACACACACACACACACACACACACACACACACACACACACACACACACACACACAACTCTTCTAGTCCCCCATTGAGATGCCTGCCTGCCCTCCACATCCAGGTCGAAATTTTGAAGAAAAAAAAAAAAAAAGAGGTCAGGGGCTGTGACCAGCAGGTCATTGACGCTGACGTTAGAGGACCTCGCCTACTTCTTCCAGCAAAGCGTTTTGCTTAGCGGTGTTTGCTTAGCGGTGTATGGCCGATCTATCGACCATTTTCAGGGAGAACAACTCATCAATCTCCCCCCTCCCCCCTTTCCCTCTTATCCTCTCCCCCTCCCCAACCCCCCATGTGCGCTTTCATACATGCAATGGCGTTACCAGCTTGGCGACCGGAGAGGCAGGCCGTTAGTCAACACATATTCCAATACCATTCCATCCAATCTGTATGTCTGTCTGCCGTACTTTCTGATTCAGACGGCAGTTTTTTTTTTCTCTCTCTCTCTCAGATTCCGAACTATCAGTCCAACACAGCAAGCTCTAGCCTCTTGTTTTTTTTTTTTATTGATTCACCTTATCGAATGCGTCATGAGAGAGTGTTGCTTGAATGCCTTCCTGACCAACGCTGCAGGTGCTGCTCTCTCCCGGGGCTGGTTCATGCTAGGATGTATGATAAAGGAAAAAGAAGAGTACAGCCCTGCCATGTGGTCTCTGACTAGAATGCGACTTCAAAGCATCTCTCTCTCTTCATCTTTGTCTTCACGGATCAATATCAGCGAAAAAATCTCAAAATCCACGGTCCTTCATGCCCTTTGCTCTCGTGGTGACCTCGGTTCCCATTCCTTCTCCACGTTCTGCCCGTGCCCTGTTAGAGTCATCGGCAGAAGGTCATGTTCTGCAAATGGTAGACCGGGACAGAAAGCAGTGACCACCACCAAAGTGAGCTACACCCAGCAGCGCCGTGTCTCCTGCGGTGGGTTGCCTCGTGATGACCCGACAATCATCCGTTGCTCTATGTGCTGGAGTGCTGGTTCGGAGGTTCAACATAGGTCGTGTACAGAGGGCGGCCAGTACTTATTCCGTGGGAGTAACTCAACTAAATGGAGACATGGGGATCACATAGCAAAGAAATAGAGAAGGAAATATTTATAAAAGCAACCAAGCAGCGACGAATGAAAAAAAATGAATGAATAGAACTAAAAAAAAAAAAAAAAAAAAAAAAAAAAAAAAAAAAATGTACAAACGAGCACATCGCAAAAAAAAAAAAAATCCAAAGCAAATGAGGACCTTATTTTAACAAAAAAGTCTGGACGTGGTCGATATTCAGCAATACCATCAGATAATCTAACTGAAAGCTATAAGTACGTATGAGGCACACTCAAAGACAGCTGCCAATCTGACTCACACGTTAGTCGAGAGTCGGAACAAGTTTCAGTCCCGTCCCTTGCCTACAAGTTTTCAGTTCTGCCCCTTGCCTACTAGTTGGCAGTCCGCTCCTTGCCTACAAGTTTCAGTTCTGTCCCTTGCCTACAAGTTTTCAGTTCCGCCCCTTGTCTACAAGTTTTCAGTTCCGCCCCTTGCTCCACACGCTCGCCACCTCTCCCCACACTCGCACCATGCTTCCGCCACCTTCCAGCATCGGCGAAAAGGTCCGAGATCGCTGTCGAGCAACCCCCACCCCCCACCCCACCCCCACCCTCCTATCCTTTCGGCCGACAATCCTTATCAATATTTCAGTCCACAGCAGAGACGGGTAAGCCAGCGTACTCTACGGCCAGTGTCTTATCTATCATATGTCGGCGAGGATGCTGTTTGTATGTGTTCAATTGTCCACATCGGCGAATGGTCGGGGAATCGATCGAATCGGAGCTGCAGCGGGAAGAGGGGGAAAGCGGTAACACGAGCGAACGGTGTGGTGGGGGACTTGGGGGGGGGGGGGGGGGGGGGGGGATATGACGGGGCACGGTGTAGATCAAATCATGTGTTATTGTTTGGCTAGCCGCCAACGTCATTTCTGCTTGTTTGATGTACGTACGTAGGTAGGGGGGACTGGCAGGAAGGGGGGGGGGGGGGGGACTGTCTGCTGTCTGGAACTTGGTGAGATAAAGGCCTCTTTCTCTCTCTCTCTCTCTCTCTCTCTCTCTCTCTCTCTCTCTCTCTCTCTCTCTCTCTCGCTCCTCTTTCTCTCTCTCTCTCCGGAACGTGAAAGGGTGGGGGAACAGTAACCACACACATACACACACGCACACACACACGCACGCACATACACACACAAGCACGCACACAGACAGACAGACAGACAGACAGACAGAGAAACTGAGAGAGAGAAACAAAGAGAGGGAGTATATGACTTGTGAGTTGACTTGAACGCGGTGACAGCCCTGATATGGCCCTTCGCGGTCGGCTGGGCTACAAGCAACATTACCTTACCTGTCTCACAGACCATGCACTCATCCCAGCATATGGCATGTGTCATTTGCAGTACGCTGTTGGTTCAGAGCTGCCCAAACATAGCTTCTGCAGCAGGGGGGCTTGGGGGGTGGGGGTGGCGTGGGGTGGGGGGGGGGGTGGGGGGTCGCACGGTGGCCGATAGCCCCGCTGACTGAAAACCAACGTCACTGAGACTATGACTCAAAGCCAACGTCACTGAGACTATGACTGAAAAGCAACGTCACTGAGACTATGACTGAAAACCAACGTGACTGAGACTATGACTCAAAACCAAAGTCACTGAGACTATGACTGAAAACCAACGTCACTGGGACTATGACTCAAAGCCAACGTCACTGAGACTATGACTCAAAACCAACGTCACTGAGACTATGACTCAAAGCCAACGTCACTGAGACTATGACTGAAAACCAACGTCACTGAGACTATGACTGAAAACCAACGTCACTGAGACTATGACTCAAAGCCAACGTCACGGAGACTATGACTGAAAACCAACGTCACTGAGACTATGACTCAAAGCCAACGTCACGGAGACTTATCACTGCATCAGCACTGGTGGTAACACTGCACGGCTGTGCAAGAAAACGTGTGTGTGTGGTGGTGGGAAAGAAGCAAGAAAACAAGCACCATGGGCCCAATGCGATATCGTAAGTGTCATCATTATCATCATCATCATCGTCGTCGTCGTCATCCTGATAGTCATGGCCAACTTGGTCGTAGTTGTCGTCGTCGTCATCGTTATTGTGGTCGTCAGCTGAAGAAGTCGTCTTTCTTTCAATATATTACAACGACGACGACGACGACGACTACAACGACAACGAAGGCTATACTATCTCTGCTGCTACTACTACTACTGTTACTACCGCTGTCGCTGCTGATGCGGCGGCTGCTGCTACAATAACAACAACAACCACCACTACTACCACCACCACCACCACTACTACAACTACCATTGCTGCTGCTGCTCCTCGACCTCCTCCCTCTCCTTGTCCTCCCTCTTCTCCCCCTTTCTCCTCCTCCTCCTGCAACTACTACAGCTACTACTACTACTACTACTACTACCTTTCTACTTCTAGGACCACGACGATGACTACGACTACCATTACTACGACACAACTACCATTTGACATTTTTTCACACACGCATTCTAGACACCTGCTCATTACGGTATGACTTAAACCATATAATATCATGCCTTGTACTTTTGTATGTACGATGACATGCACATCATAAAGACAGAGTGCTAACCTAACTTCACGAATACTGTTGTATGATCATGGAAGCCTTGCATACAGCACGTTATCAAGGGAGAGTTGTGTTTTTTCAATCAAAGCCTGTCTGGAATGTCACGAGGGAGTCCGAATGTCTGATAGTACATGTTTGTTCCGTGTAACAGGTGTTGGGACGCACGTATAGATAGGTAGATTAGGCTTACCACTCTACACCATCATTGACCCACACCATCACCATCAGAAGGCATTACCACCATCGTCACCACTAGCAAAAGCAGGCGTTCCTCGTACACTTCTAACATAAAACAGAGGCAGGGCTGACCAGACGACGGCAAAACCGTACGGTCACACGTCCCGACAATTTTGAATTTTGTTCCACTGTTATCGTCAACAGACGTCCTGCCGGCACAAATATATAATCCCCGGTTCCCCGTGTGTGACATTTTTGCGCCGAAACAGCCGCCATGTCGATCTCACACATGGTCCTTTGAGGGTTGTCAGCAAGCTGGCAGAATGGCAAGATAGACAGACTCCCCCCCCCCCCCCCCCCCCTTCCCCCCTTTTCATAGGAAACTAAGACATGTATACATCATACACAGTCATTTTAATACATAACAGTGTGGAAATGCCTTACAGCGAGTAAAACTGAACCCTACTAAATGCGGCACCTTTCCGCTCAGTTTATCGCACATTACATAATGTCGCAAAAAAAAAAAAAAAAAAAAAAAAAAAACACCCTAACACCCTGAAAAGTGAGTAAAAGAAAGAAAAGAAAAAAAAACTTCCATGTTGAAAAATGGCACTGCAGAATGAAAATCGCCGACTTCTATTTCAGACTGAAAATCAGTCTGTCTGTCTATCTATCTATCTATCTATCTATCTACACACACACACACACACACACACACATATCAGAAAATGGGGACAAGGGGGGGGGGGGGGGGCGGGCGAGGAGAGGGGGGGGGGGGGGGGGAGTCTGAGACAAGCAAACAGAACTCCCAGAATTAA
>JADBJO010003475.1:120000-122500 GCA_016801955.1 Conus betulinus | reverse complement strand
TGGTCACTTTCGCGAATGTGTTCGTTAGAACAGACTTATTGTGAGAGAACTCTCTCTCTCTCTCTCAACTAATACGAAGCAAGAGCGTATTGCATCGGCATCAGGTAGGCTGCACAACACAGCGATGAAGTGAAAAGGGAACTGTGTGCGCGGATGCGTTTGGACTGAACATAGATCTATATTTTACACGGAGGTGTCCGCTTGTTAGTGTGGGCGGTCCAATCTACGAGCACCGCGTATGTCGAATCGGATCGCGTGATGACAGAATTGTAGGTCCTTGATCTACGTCGACTGACAGGAAACATCGATTTCATCGCACCTGTCCCCCAACGCATCTCTTCTGTGCGAATCTCTTCGCCTGAGAGACAGAGAGAGAGAGAGAACTTCCTGTTTAACGGTCCCTTACATGAGGCCATGCTGTTTAAAGGCAAGCCGACAGCGGAGACCGTACGTATGAGCGTGGGCCATCTGTCCGGGCGACAGTGATCTTCGCATACTGAAAACACAAATGTGCCTAGCGCTCCCTCTCCCTGTCTGCCGACTACCATCTAAATGTGACTGCTGGCTAGCTGTAGAACGCTGTCGACTTTCCACCACTGGAAACAGACAGACAGACAGACAAACAGAGAGGGTGTGTGTATGTGTGTGCGCGCGCGCATGCCTGCAAGTGTGTTTTGTGTGTTAAGCGCGTGCGTACGTACGTGTGTGTGTGCGTGCGTGCGTGTGTGTACGTTTACAGACAAAACACAAGTGATAACATTCAGTACAAATAAACCCCCAAGAGTCCATTTCAGATTTGGAGGCTAAAGTATCAGCGTTACTGATTGCTATGAGTACTTGGGGGTAACGAGTTGCCCCAAATCGACTTTTTTAAAGGAAAGAAAGAGTCTTAATGCACTAGTCTATATGGCGCTATTTTCTCTGATGATGCAGATGTGAAGAAACCAAAAGGTACCCTCGGGTGTTAACGTTTGATTTATCCCCACCAATGTTTTCTCCGCTTTTGTTATACAGCTGTGAAATATGGGGATTATCTGAAAATATCAGTATTTCAGAGAAACTACAAATACGTTTATCTGGACTGAAAAGAAACACAACGGATGACTTGATGTAGGGTGAAAGTGGAATACACTTTCTTTCAATCTCATCAAAGTGATGCCGATTACATTCTGGGCTTCTGTTACATCTGGTCCATTAGATAAAACGAATTCTTCCAAACTTTTTAGCATATGATTTTGTATTTGAAAAAAAAAAAGATCATGTGAATCGGAGTGGATTCCAAACATTCACCAAATTTCAAAAGAAACAGGATTTTGTTGTGTTTGGGAATAGCAGACGGTTTTAAACAGACTATTTTGGGTCAAATGTTTCTGCTGCTTTCACATGAACTGTTCAAAATACCTGGATGGAACCAATGCAAACAAGTGACGAATTCGTGTTTTAAACACACTCTGAAAAGGAGTTCCAGACACGAAAATCTATCAGCCAACTGCTCTGTATGTACATAGTTCCTTTATTGAAAGTGAAATAAAACAATCACTTTCTACATTTTAATTCGGGGCGAGTGAGTGGAATTCCCAGAGCAGATCGTATTAGTAAAAAGGCGACATAAATGCTGGTTTCATTTTATCATGGAATGTGACCTGTATTTGTAACATATGCAAAAGTTTGTCATCTGGAAGACGTGCAATGTCATCACAGTATCCCTGTTTCCCTGATACACGGACCAGATATTATCCGACAGATAGTTATGTCTATACTTTGATTTGTGATTTATTTTCTGCAGATACACGAGTTTGCAGCAGATGATGATGAGGTTATGAAGACTCAGCTAATTCATCAAAACCCGCAACGTCTCATAACACACTTTGACATATGTAAATGAATGGTCGTATGTAATGAAACTTAACTGACGCAAACACCAAATTAAATGTTGTTCTTTATGTGGTTTACTGAAATTGTTCATAACAACAACAAAAAAATCAAATTCAGAATCGCGCGCGTGCGTGCGTGCGAGTGCGCGCGTGCGTGCGTGCATATGTGTGTGTGTGTGTCTGTGTGTGTCTGTGTGTGTGTCTGTGTGTGTGTCTGACCGACCCAGACTCAGACCTGGTCACTGGAAACTCTTTAGGGCGTCTAGACACATGGGTGAATTAGCACTGGAATCCAGACGGATCACGTATCAGAGTTGAATCATGATATATGTATATATGCCGGCATATGGTGCCGGTGACCGTTTCTTTCCAAACATGTGGACGTATTTTTGCAGCGTTGATTTACATGTCGTCATTACAGGGCGTTTCACGCGGGCATTGGTTATGCGAGTCCGGCTCTCTGCTGCTACGCTATGAGATAGCTGGACCGTTACTTTTTGTCCTCATACTACGCTGCTAGTAAAACCTTGGTGCAGCTATGCAGAAAATGAATTTTATCTCATAGCTCACCCACCTGCTGGGGCATTCTCCGTCCGTCTCCTCTCCTCGTGCTTGGGTACGGACTT
>JADBJO010003475.1:110000-115000 GCA_016801955.1 Conus betulinus | reverse complement strand
ACGCGTCGTGTTTGTCTTGTGATTCGTTTGTCTGCGTTTTCTTGGCGGTTCGCTATTTAATGACATTCAAAACTTGTTTCCCATTCCCGCCTGCAGTCGCCTCACTTTTCAACCAGATCTTTCTGAAAGAGATCAACATTTTTTCATCTTGTCTTTTCATCATCCGATTTTTTTACCCATCTGATTTTACGGGAAAAAAAAAGATTTTGAGCGAAATTCCCTGTGTGTTTTCAGAGGGTGTGTTTTAAGGGTTGTTGTATGAATGAGGGCGTTTTATTTATTTATTTACTTTTTTTTTTAATGACTTGTGAGTTGACTTCGACGCAGTGTCAGCCCTGATACGGCCCTTTGCAGCCGGCTGGGCTATAAGCATCATTACCTTCCCTTACCGTGCCCATTTCTGCTCCACGTCCCCGCCTTGGCTTAAGGCTGTGTCAGGCCGATTGACATAGGCTAGAACACCAAGGCTACATCAAAATGCTGTTATGCTCTGCATAGTTATGCGGGGATTGTCTTCAGTCGTGACAAGCTACCTAGCAAAACACTATCAGTCTCCAAAATCCTAAGACCTCGGAGTGTGGCTGCCCACTTGGCGGGGTAATCAAAAAACGGTCACAACTGTGATGTTCTCACCCCCAGCTGATGCAATTGTACCATAGTGTTCAAGTACTTTGGCTGTCCGGGTGATCCCTGGAGTCTTTTAGCCAGGGTACGACGACAACAACAACAACAACAACAACAACAACAACAACAACTCCACGTCCCATGCCCGCTAGGAACTCATGTCACAATATTCCGTGTCGGAAGTGGCGTTTGTACTGCACTGGAGATGGTAACTTTGATGATAACACGGATAGACTCTTCAGTTCCTGGATGCATGACACAGAACTGCATCGCTAACCGAAAGCAGATCTCTTCACTGTCTGACTTGGACCCCATCCTGTTTCTAGCACCAACCATAATTCGAAACTTAACCAAGACCTTACAGCATAACGCGGACGAGTGTTCACGCTGAAGTCAGCTGGACGTGTTTTTTTTCCACCGCTCTGACCAGAAGCATTGTTCAGTGAATTCTATGTTTACGTAGTTTACTTGAAGTTGTTTTTGTTCTTCGGGATTGCTTGTACCTTCCTTTCAAAGAATATCAGCTTGTGTGTGTGTGTGTATGTGTTTTTTTTTTTTTTTTTTTTTTCTTTTTCCACCACACTTTTTACCTCATTCTCTCATTTTTTTTTCCCCACCTTCGTCGTGATTTGCTTTTTGTTAACATCGCGGTGTTGTGCTGCAAGATGTCGTCGGAGAACGAAGGTGAGCGTTCTTTGCCTGTTTTCGTAATTAACAATGAGCTGCCAGCTTTCGATAAAAAATTATTTACAACGCACGAACTTTGTGCCGCTGCGGAAAAAGTCTGCGGTCACAACAGTATGGACGGAGCTCAACGAATAGGCTCCTTGTGGAGGATTTACCCCCGTAACAATAACACCAGACAAAAACTGTTAACGCAGGGGTTTTCTCTTCGTGGCATTCACATCAACGTGAAAAGCCAGAACCCTTTCCTCATCAGAGACCCGATCAGCGGCACATCAGGTGAGAGAGAGGATCAGCCGCCAGCGACCAAACTCGTCATTGGGAACGTTCCGCTGTCCTTCTCTGACGACGAGCTGCTGCAGTCCGTTAAACAGCTAGGGGTCTCGGTCCGCTCAAAACTCATCCTAGAAAGAGACAGAGATGAGAGAGGAAGATTGACTCATTGGAAAACAGGGAGACGCTTCCTCTACGTAGGAGTTCCGATCGAACCCCTCCCCAAAACTATGCAGATTGGCCCGTTCAGAGCCAGTCTGTACCATAAAGAGCAAAAGCTTGTCAGACAGCAGCAGGATGCAGAATGCCGCAACTGTCTCTCCAAGGGCCACAGCACTAGAGACTGCAAAAACCCAGTTAAATGCAGACAGTGCTTCAACGACGGTCATAAGCTGGAGATCCTGCGTGTGACATGCATGCCGAAACCACAAGTCATGCTACAACGGACCTCACGACAACAGACAATGCACAGCACACGACTGAAAACAGTGAAGACAGTGCCATGACTGAACACCGAGTGGACGACGGTGAAAAGGACAAAACCAAGAACAATACAGACAGTTCCTTGGACCGCAGCAGATCAAGGAAAAAGCAAAGACAGACTACACTAAAAACGTATAGAAGGAACGGCTCCGGATCGGTAAAACGACCCCAGTCCAAAGATTCCCCGTTGGACCAGACAGACAAACGACCGAAACTAGCCGAACACACGGACTGTGACACTGACGATGATGACACAATATTTCATGAAATGAATGACCACATCAGCTAGCCTCCCCCCCCCCCCCCCCCCCCCCCCCCCCCCCCCCCCCCCCCCCATTGCCTCTTGCCTTGTTTGACGGACCTAGCTATGTCAATGGACTAGAGCTCTGAAATGATTCAAAAGCCGGAACATAACTATGTTTTATGATGGACGCTTTGAAAGTATTGTCTATCAACGCCAGAGGGCTAAGAAACAATATGAAAAGAAAGGCGATGTTCAACTATTTCAAAGGACGAAAATGTGATATCATATGTATCCAAGAGTCACACATTACAAAAAAAGACATTGATATGTGGGAAAAGCAGTGGGGAGGGAAACTCATACATAATGAAGGAACAAAGCACAGTAGAGGGGAAGTCATTTTAGTTTCTCCAAGCATTTTTTCCGGCGAAGTACAGGTAGAAAACAAATACGATAGAATTCTGATAGTTTCAGTAAAAACCCAAGAACTCAATGTCATCATCATAAATATTTACGCACCGAACGATAATGCTGATAAAGTGCGATTCTTCACAGAACTACAGAATATCATACGTCAGTACTCGGATAAAAAACTTCTGGTAACTGGTGACTTCAACTGCACAGTAGACAGCGAACTCGATGTCATATCAGGTCACCCACATTCAAAAAATGAGGTAGACAGCCTTAACAAATTGATAACGAGTTCCAGCCTAACTGATGTTTGGAGGATCCTTCACGGTACGCAAAAAGAATACACATGGTGCAAACAGCATCCCTTCATCGCACGTAGAATAGATTGCTTGCTGCTTCGTCAACCAAGAACTATTGCCTTACTGCTTCGCGTGTGATGTAACCATAGTTCCAAACACTGACCATAAAGCGGTTTTGACTGAACTAAATAATAACCAGTTTATCAAGGGTCCAGGTTACTGGCGTTTTAAAACAATTCCTATTTACAAGACACGGTTTTTTCAACAGCGTATGAACGAAAATACTAGATGAATCTCTTGTAGAAATTAACCAGCAAACAAAGAGTAACCCCACAGAAATATGGGAATCTTGCAAAATTAAAAATAAGAGAGTTTTGTACAGAGTATGGTAAGTATAAAGCTTACGTAAAGAAAAATGAAACATTGGAACTACAGTGTCGCTTTAAAAAATTGGAAGAACAAATAGTTAGCGATCCAACTAATCTTCAAACGCAACGGGAAATGTTTCGACTGAAGCAGCAGCTTGAAATACTAGCTCTTGAGAAAGCTAGGGGTGCACAGGTTAGATCTCGGGTAAAATGGATAGAGGAAGGGGAAAAAAAAACACAAAATATTTTGTAAACCTAGAAAAAGTAAGGGGTAAGAAAAGGTAATCACAAGGTTACAAAGAGAAGACGGTGAAATTATAACCGACCAAATAAAGATATTGGAAGAACAAACTCATTATTACACTAATTTATATAACCAGAGCACGGATACAGAAAATATACAAGAAACTATGAATAACTTCATTGCAGATGTACAACTCCCTACGCTAGATGATGAGGAAGCAGCTTTTTGTGAAGGACTAATATCTACAGAAGAAGTCAGTTGTGCTCTGAAAGCATGAAGAATGGCTCATCTCCAGGTTGTGACGGCTTAACTGTAGAATTCATGAAATTCTTCTGGAGCAAAATAAAAACTCTGTTAACGTCCTGTTTCAACCAGTCGTTTGAAAAAGGAGAATTGTCATACACACAGAAACAGGGTATAATAATTCTGTTACATAAGGGAAAGAGCTAGCGCGTGAACAGTTGAGTAACTGGAGACCAATTACACTTACGAACACTGATTATAAGATACTAGCAAAAGTCTTGGCAGGAAGATTAGGTAAAGTAATATCAAAATTAATTAACGAAGACCAAGTTGGATATCTTAAAGGTCGGAGTATATCAACAGTTATTAGAACAATCGACGATGTCATTGAGTACTTAAACAACACAAACAAAGCTGCTGGTTATCTTTTAGCTCTAGACTACTCAAAAGCCTTTGATTCAATATCACGTACTTTCATGTTAAACGCGTTCCATATCTTTGGTTTCGGCGAACAGTTTTATTAAATGGATAGCAGTTCTTACTAGCAACACTTTTTGTAGTATTAACCATGGAGGCTGGATTTCCCAACCATTCCCAGTAACATGCGGAATCAGGCAAGGATGTCCGTTTTCGCCCCCTCTCGCTTTTATACTGTCAGTTGAATTGCTAGCGGCTAAAATTAGGAGCAGTAGCATAAACGGAATAAGTTTACCTAAGTGTAATCAGAATGGACAACAAATTGAACAACTGAAAATAAACAACTTGCCGACGATACGACACTTTTTCTTCAAAAACAAAGAAGACATTGTAAACGCCTCTTCGATTGTCACAGAATTCTCAAAATTTTCAGGTCTTCTGTTGAATCACACGAAAACCAAAGCCATGCGGATTGGTATTCACAACGACGAAGAAAACATACCGTTTGAACTTACAGACAAAATCAAGATTCTTGGGCTATTCTTTAACAATAATACAAGAGCCCAGTACATTGAAGAAAACTGGATAAAAAGATTGGATAAAATGCATAGTCTTATAAAATTATGGAGCCGTAGAGATCTTAGTATACGTGGAAAAAATAGTCATAGTAAAGAGTTTCTTAGTAAGCCAGTTTATATTCGTAATGCAATCAA
>JADBJO010003475.1:92500-97500 GCA_016801955.1 Conus betulinus | reverse complement strand
GATATGTTTCACTGCGAGTGGTACATGGAATGCACCACGGAACTTCTTCACCTTTTTAAAAGATAAGAATGGTGTAAAACCAGTGGCTTGTATGCGAACGGCACAAGACTCTCTTTGTCTTTACGGCCGCCTCTGGAACATGGTAAGAACTCTTTCAGGTGTGGACGGCTTTTAAATAGTTTGTTCTCTTTCATTACTAACTACTGTTTTCCTATGACAACGGTAACGACGGACCGTTTTATATATGATAATGATGACAATTGTAGTTATGATTTTTTTTTTTTTCAAAGTGGTAAGGTTTTATGACCCTAGCCTCTCTTCCCTCACTTAAAACCCTTCCTCCCTTCCCCTTTCCTGGCAGCTTCCCTCTTCCCCGCTTATCCCACCTCTCCCTCCCTCCCTCCCCCTTTCCTTCCAGCTTCCCTCTTTCCCTTTCCCGCTGACCCCTTTCTCTCCCTCCCTCCCTCCCCCTTTCCTTCCAGCTTCCCTCTTCCCCCCCCCTTTCTCTCCCTCCCTCCCTCCCCCTTTCCTTTCCAGCTTCCCTCTTCCCCGCTTACCCCTTCTCTCCCTCCCTCCCCTCCCCCTTTCCTTCCAGCTTCCCTTCCCCCCTTCTCTCCCTCCTCCCTCCCTCCCCCCTTTTTCCTTCCAGCTTCCCTCTTCCCCGCTTACCCCTTCTCTCCCCTCCCTTCCCCTTTCCTTCCAGCTTCCCTCTTCCCCGCTTACCCCTTCTCTCCCTCTCCCCCCTTCCCCTTTCCTTCCAGCTTCCCTCTTTCCCCGCTGACCCCTTCTCTCCCTCCCCTCCTCCCCCTTTCCTTCCAGCTTCCCTCTCCCCCCCCTTCTCTCCCTCCCTCCCTCCCCCTTTCCTTCCAGCTTCCCTCTTTCCCGCTTACCCCTTCTCTCCCTCCCTCCCCTCCCCCTTTCCTTCCAGCTTCCCTCTTCCCCGCTTACCCCTTCTCTCCCTCCCTCCCTCCCCCCCCTTCCTTCCAGCTTCCCTCTTCCCCCTTCTCTCCCTCCCTCCCTCCCCCTTTCCTTCCAGCTTCCCTCTTCCCCGCTTACCCCTTCTCTCCCTCCCTCCCTCCTCCCCCTTTCCCTTCCAGCTTCCCTCTTCCCCCTTCTCTCCCTCCCTCCCTCCCCCTTCCTTCCAGCTTCCCTCTTCCCCGCTTACCCCTTCTCTCTCCTCCCTCCCCCTTTCCTTCCAGCTTCCCCTCTTCCCCCCGCTTACCCCTTCTCTCCCTCCCTCCCTCCCCCCTTTCCTTCCAGCTTCCCTCTTCCCCCTTCTCTCCCTCCCTCCCTCCCCCTTTCCTTCCAACTTCCCTCTTCCCCCGCTTACCCCTTCTCTCCCTCCCTCCCCCTTTCCTTCCCAGCTTCCCTCTTCCCCGCTGACCCCTTCTCTCCCTCCCTCCCTCCCCCTTTCCTTCCAGCTTCCCTCTTCCCCCTCTCTCTCCCCTCCCTCCCTCCCCCTTTCCTTCCAGCTTCCCTCTTCCCCGCTTACCCCTTCTCTCCCTCCCTCCCTCCCCCTTTCCTTCCAGCTTCCCTCTTTCCCCGCTGACCCCCTTCCTCTCCCTCCCTCTCTCCCCCTTTCCTTCCAGCTTCCCTCTTCCCCCTTCTCTCCCTCCCTCCCTCCCCCTTTCCTTCCAGCTTCCCTCTCTCTTCCCCGCCTCCCTTACCCCTTCTCTCCCTCCCCCTCCCTCCCCCTTTCCTTCCAGCTTCCCTCTTTCCCGCTGACCCCTTCTCTCCCTCCCCTCTCTCTCCCCCTTTCCTTCCAGCTTCCCTTCCCTCTTCTCCCCTTCTCTCCCTCCCTCCCTCCCCCCCCTTTCCTTCCAGCTTCCCTCTTTCCCGCGCTTACCCCTTCTCTCCCTCCCTCCCTCCCCCTTTCCTTCCAGCTTCCCTCTTCCCCCTTCTCTCCCTCCCTCCCTCCCTCCCCCCTTTCCTTCCAGCTTCCCTCTTTCCCGCTTACCCCTTCTCTCCCTCCCCTCCCTCCCCCTTTCCTTCCAGCTTCCCTCTTCCCCCGCTTACCCCTTCTCTCCCTCCCTCCCTCCCCCTTTCCTTCCAGCTTCCCTCTTCCCCCTTCTCTCCCTCCCTCCCTCCCTCCCCCTTTTCCTTCCAGCTTCCCTCTTCCCCGCTTACCCCTTCTCTCCCTCCCTCCCCCTTTCCTTCCAGCTTCCCTCTCTCCCCGCTGACCCCTTCTCTCCCTCCCTCCCTTCCCCTTTCCTTCCAGCTTCCCTCTTCCCCGCTTATCCCATCTCTCTTCCCTCCCCCTTTCCTTCCAGCTTCCCTCTTCCCCGCTTATCCCATCTCTCCCTCCCTCCTCCAACCTCTCTCTTGTCCGAATGTCCTTAGCCTACTTTCGTTTGGATAGTCAGTCACGTTCAAGTCATGCACAGACACGCACACACGCGCGCGCGCGCGTGCACACACACATACACACACACACACATGGGGACACACACACACACACACACACAGATGTTAAGCATATATACATTCATATGTATGTATCTCTCTATAGATAGATAGATAGATAGAGGATAGACAGATAGATTTAATCAATAGTCAGCAGTAAGGATATTTGACACGGTTAAACATCTGCTTCCTATCATAATCGCCATCATTATTGTTTGTCATTATCATTATTGTTATCGTCGCTATCATTATTACTAGTATAAATCAAGCTGTCATTATCATTATTTCAATACAAGCAGCATTTCTGAACTAGCACACTTATCTTCATATCAAAACGTATTTTCGTGCATTCACATGAGAGAGGAAGCATGCTTTTGTGCAAAATCTTAAACATTTTTTTTTGTTCTGTATTATCATAACAAAAAAGAGAAGAAAAAGAAAAAGAAAAACGAAAAGAAAAAAAAAATATTCGACATGCGTAGCAACAGATCACGGGGAACAGCATGATGAATAAAAACAAGTGAGAAAAGTAGAAAAATGAATATGCATGATATCAGCGGCACGAGAGTTCATACTGCGCTCCACGCGGGTTCATCAAAAACAAACGATTCTACAACATCTCCTTGCGCCATATGACAGCAGAATGGAGAAAGCTTGCATGCACAAGACTGCCGCAGGCCAGTCGTCTAGCCAGCAGCTGGAGGGAATTTGCCTCCCTTGTCGCAGTTCACGCCACAAGAGACGGGACCCGGGGCGGTCGTACGGTCGTCTGCGCAGGGTCTGGTGTCTGGAACGGAGTGGACCACAGCCCTCAAGGCAACGACAACCAAAAGCAGCAGGAGCAAGGTCCTGCTCAATGTCTGGCCGAGTAGGAAGGTCAGTCAACTTCAAAACGCTTTGACGTTCCTATTTGTGACAGATGTGTAACATTATGCGGCTAAGCCATCTGTCAGCAGGTTGGTAGACGTGTTCCGTTAAAAGAAAATCGGGGGAAGGTCATGCTTGCCTTTCCGTTGAAAACAAAGTGACCCTATTTTCAGTTCATGGGTCAAGCGAATAGATCTAGAGAGTTAATATTCTGTTTGAAACGTTCGCCAAAGTAACGAACGGGATGCGGATTCTGTGCATTACAGGTGCACCGTTTCACACATGTTTGGGGCATTTTGTTTTCTCTCTGATTGACCAGTTAAACTGACTGCTGTGGAAACACTGCTTTGGGCGTGCAAACCAGCGGCGTCTGTCCCATGAAAACGGCAGGATCACTCTCGATTAACGCGAGCTCTAACAGAGGTTACTTCCCTTGTAGATTACGAAACATCCCTTGCTGGCTTTGAGGCGTGAGAACTTCAAGCAAGCGCAGCTTCGACTCGAGGCACTGAAAAATAAAAGAAGAACAAACAACAAAAAAAAACCCAAACTTTCCACAGGAGAAGGAACAGAAGAAGGGCATGAGTTATGACTATGATGGGCCTGCAACCCTATTGGTGCACGCAGTTCGAGGCCGAATCACTTGTATGCTGAGAACTTCTCAGCAACCTTTTTTGTGTTTGTTGTTGTTAAGTTTCCTTTCCTTTTAGTCTCTTCCTACTAAACACATCGAGAACTAGCGAAAGAGAGAAGCGGAAAATGAAGATTCAAAAAGACGAAAAAAAAAAAAAGAGGGGCGGGGTGGGGGGGGGGGGGGGGGGGGGAGACGACGGGAGGTGGGGGGAGGAGGATTTTACGGCTGCGATGTGAAAAGGTGATGAGGTTGGGGTGGGAGAGTTGTTGCTGTTCCTGTTGTGTTGGGGAGGGGGGGGGGGGGGGGGGGGGGGACGACGGGAGGTGGGGGGAGGATTTTACGGGCTGCGATGTGAAAAGGTGATGAGGTTGGGGTGGGAGAGTTGTTGCTGTTCCTGTTGTTGAGGGCGGGGGGGGGGGGGGGGGGGGGGACGACGGGAGGTGGGGGGGGGGATTTTACGGCTGCGATGTGAAAAGGTGATGAGGTTGGGGTGGGAGAGTTGTTGCTGTTCCTGTTGTTGAGGGGGCTGGGGGGGGGGGGGGGGGGGGGGGGGCTATGTCTTTGGTTTTGTTTTTTAATGAATGATATGAAAACTCTGTTTTTACATTTTCATCTTTACTACCAGCATGATTTTAAATATTCTCTCTGTAGTGATCATTCCTTTTATGTGTGCTCTCTTATGGACGGTTTTCTTTTTCATTCCTTCTTTACTTATATATAAATATATGTACACATATATACATATACGTGTGTGTATATGATGTGTGTGTGTGTGTGTGTGTGTGTGTGTGTGTGTGTGTGTGTGTGTGTGTGTGTGTGTGTGTGTGTGTTCAAATGTAACGTCTATCCACTTGAGGTGATATTAGACGGGAAAAAAAATTACATCAATCAAAACAGACAAACAAAACCCTCATGATCAAGCTAGAAAGCTACGAATGGTTTTGATACGGGACAGTACAGTGAGAGGTAGGGAACGGATAACGTTGGTCCTTTCGTACATATTATGTAAATTTAGTAGTATGTTAATGATTGACTCACTTAAAAGTAACCTCATAAGTATGAGACAATAAACGTAAGAAACTGTAAGTACTTGATA
>JADBJO010003475.1:82500-85000 GCA_016801955.1 Conus betulinus | reverse complement strand
TGTCGGTCGCCTTAGTCTTCGCGTACGAAGGTACACAAGACCTACATCATCGAGATGCAAAACGCGACCGACGTCTTCACAGCACACGCGAAGCTGAGTCGCAGTGCGGATATCGGCCATTCGTCTGGGTATATCCCCCCTCCACCCCCCCCCCCCCCACCTCTGCAACACCCCGCAACACCCCCTTCCTCCCCGATTATAAACGAACGCAAAACAGAGAAACAAACAATCCTACCGATGGCAGGTAGGAATCTGCATTAAGATTGCAGACATCAGCCAAACGATACAGCCTGCAAAAACGGATACCTACTGTCCACTCCTGACCGTGTTCTTCATCACACCGTTTCAGATCTAGCTGCAAAGTGAGTGACTGCAGGCGAAATCTAAACGAATCTGAAATAAATGTTAGCGAACCGCCAAAAGAGAAAAACGTGGACAAACGAATCACAAGACTAAACACGACGCGTTTCGACCTCTTTGTTCTTCTGCAGGCAAGATACACAAAACAATTATTTCAACGAAAATGAACGAGAAATCACTTACCTTCAATCACTTCAGCGCAACATAGGCCTTTGAGGAAATTACCAACACATCATCATTTCCTCAAGGCAGAGATTCAACGTCTATCTTGCACTGAAGTGATTGAAGATAAGTGATTGCTCGTTCATTTTCGTTGCATTAATTGTTTTCTATCTTGCGTGAAGAAGACCTATGAGGTCGAAACGCGTCGTGTTTTGTCTTGTGTTTCGTTTGTCCGGGTTTTTTTTTTTTTTTTCTTTTTTTCGTTCGCTAACATTTATTTGAGATTTGTTTCACACTATCTCAGCCAGCACGTACAGACCACCGCACAAACAGTCAGCTGGTATGGTTTCACATGAGAACAGGAGGGAATCAGCTAAGACTGCCACAACGGTGAAGGGAATTGGATAGAGTTCGTAGGGAGGGAGGGGGTTGGGGGGGGGGGGGACAGAACAGACGACGACACGGCAAAAGAAGAAATAATGAAAATAATCATATAAAACCCCGCGTTGAAGACTGTGACAGAAAAGAAAAAAAAAAAGACAGGAAATTACCAACACACATAATTTCCTCAAGGCAGAGATGCAGTTTATACTGCAAGAACCCATCCCATTCCCCCCCCCCCCCCCCCTCCCCCCACCCCTCCTCCCATCTCCCACGGCCTCCCACGTGGCAGGGAGTTCTGCAGTGACACAAAAGGCACAGGAGCACGCGGCGTTAGTAATCACGTCGCTCTCAGACATACAGCTGGGTGAGGACTGGCAGGATGGGCTGGTGGAACGGTGCCGTGAGGGGTCACTCGTTTACTCGGTCGATCACGCGGCTGGGTGGACGAGTGCATGTTTTTTAATTAAAGAGGGTGGGGCGTGCGTGGGCACGTGAAGGCGCGCGTGAAAGCAAGCAAGCAAACAAGCGCGCGTGCACACACACACACACACACACACACACACACACACACACACACACACACACAGGCAAACGTACTTAAGATGAACAAAGAAACGAACAAACAAAAAGTACATAAGGGAAAGTAGGACAATCATTTTTAGAATGAACAAAAGAAACCAAAAAAAAGCCCGTGTTCTTTGTCCAGTGAAATGACCATTAAAAACAAGCTGACCACTCGCTCCAGCTGCTGACATTCCACAGTCTACTGACGCATGCAGCAGACAGGTATTGATTTCACAGAAAATAGGTAGGTCAGATACCTCGCTGAACCAGATGTTGGCTGCCCATCATTTATGCCTACCCCCCCCCCCCCCCCCCCCCCCCCCACCCCTTCTTTTTTTTTCTTCTTTTGTATGCAAATGACGTCAGGTGTGTCTTGTAGAAGGATGTCGAAGCGTGCAATGTATTCGCAGCTGGTCCAACCCTGTCAATTTCAACTACGCCTGTGACGGGGTATGAACTGATTGGTCAAACCTGCCCGCAACTTTCACAGCAAGGCATCGACAGAGTCGAACTGTTATCTGTTCGGATTATCTTCCCTGATGTATACTGACTGCAATACCCCACCAGAATCACTTTCCACGATCAGAAGTAGATAACCCATTAAATGGGATATATAGTTAACTTCCCTTATGAAACTGGGACTGTTTCACTATCGCCAATTCAACGATAAATTCGACTGCATGGAGTACACGCATAGCGACGAAATCCATGAACAGGGCGCGCATGAACAAATCTGA
Organism: Conus betulinus; assembly: GCA_016801955.1. NCBI lineage: Eukaryota > Metazoa > Mollusca > Gastropoda > Neogastropoda > Conidae > Conus > Conus betulinus. The sequence goes on along the minus strand of JADBJO010003475.1, from coordinate 82,793 downwards.
AGCTCGTAACCCACCCACGTCGAGTTTAGAAATGCAGGTTTCACTCCGAAACACATATCCTGACTAGATAGGCGGGGTTCTCTAGAAAAGAGCTAAAACTCCCGATGAAAAAAAAACCGCCTTTGGTAGGCAGGTTTCCTTCAAAAACAGCCAAAGCTCCAATACATACGTACAGTCTGAATGTGTGAATTTGCTTGAGAATAGATCTGAAGCTCCAGAAAAAAAAAAAAAAAACATTTGTAGGCTAGATACGTGGGTTTGCTTCAGCGTAGAGGTGAAGATCTGGGCTAAAT
>JADBJO010003475.1:75000-77500 GCA_016801955.1 Conus betulinus | reverse complement strand
CACCTCACCCATCTGCCAGACACTGACGAAATGCAGAGAGTTAGATGCTTATGGGAGTAGATGCTTCGTGTCTGGCAGTGTCGACTGAAAAGAATGTAAAAGAACTCTGCAACAAATCATTATGCTTGACTAACATTTTTTTAATCATACAAATTACTTTGAGAAAAACCTCTTTCAAAGAAAAAAAAACCTCCCACAAAACGGGAGGGAACAGGTTCTGTCGTCGTTACCTTTGAGAAAAATCTTTTTCAAAGAAAAAAAAAACTCCCACAAAACGGGAGGGAACAGGTTCTGTCGTCGTTACCTTTTCATTGAGGACAACAGTCCCAAGTTCATGTTTTGTTTGTTTCTTTGTTTACAAGATGACGGCAACGAGGCACATCATATCATATCGCATTACGGGGCAACACACAACGACACAGTGCATCGCAGTGCAATGCACCAAAACGCAATTCCGAACAAGGCAGAATAAAATTCCAAAAATGCAGAATACAGTTCCAACGCTGCTCTGGTACAAAAATACGATTCGGAACACCACCACCCTCATTTCGTCTGTTTCAAATCAGTGACCAACCTTTTCCATGTTTTTCAAAAAAAAAAAAAAAAATAATAAACAAAGAAGACGGAAACCTTGTCTAAGTATTCTCTGAAAGACCTGTGCTTGTATGTAAAAACCAAGGCTACCTTACAAACACAGTCACGGAATGTCCGGACCTCCCCCACCCCATCACCCACCACCACCACCACCACCACTACCATCACCTCCACGTGGAAGTGGCAGAACTGATCAACGCTATCGGCTATATCTATATCTATCTTTCTACTACATTGGTCCCCATATGTTGCCAGTGAAGAACTTTATACTTATATCTGACGCCCCAATTTTTCATGTCCGTATTCTTTTTCCCACCCTCTTCTTTTTTTTTTTTTATCTTCGCCAAGTCATTATTGTAACGACAGAGGAATTATTAATTATACTTGTTTTCCCCGTGTAGGCATAGATGGATGGAGGGAGGGAGGGAGGGAGGGAGGGATGGATTGGATGGATAGGTGGGTGGATGGCTGGCTGAATTGTTGAATATAGATAGATAGATTGATAGATACATAGATAGATATGTGTGTCTGTGTGTCTGCCTGTCTGTCTGTCTGTCTGTGTCTGTGTGCCTGTGTCTGTCTCTGTATGCCTGTGTCTGTGTGTCTAAGTCGGTGTGTCTGTGCTTTGCGTTTATTCAAGAACTAATTAACCATCCACCTAGCATGTCGGCCGGCAATCGTCATGCCCTCCTGTTGAAGATTGCAGGCAGTGGACAACAGTGTGTATCATTATTGCCCCTTCAATAGTAGGTCGTAGTAGTGGACAACAGTGTGTATCATTATTGCCCCTTCAACAGTAGGTCGTAGCAGTGGACAACAGTGTGTATCATTATTGCCCCTTTAATAGTAGGTCGTAGCAGTGGACAACAGTGTGTATCATTATTGCCCCTTTAATAGTAGGTCGTAGCAGTGGACAACAGTGTGTATCATTATTGCCCCTTCAACAGTAGGTCGTAGCAGTGGACAACAGTGTGTATCATTATTGCCCCTTTAATAGTAGGTCGTAGCAGTGGACAACAGTGTGTATCATTATTGCCCCCCTTCAATAGTAGGTCGAAGCAGTGGACAACAGTGTGTATCATTATTGCCCCTTCAATAGTAGGTCGTAGCAGTGCCGTGACGGACACTTGGGTAATCAGGGTTCTCCATAGTTCTCTGTCATCGGTCAAGGGCTACAGGATAGAGGTCATTGTAAACAGTCACACGAAGCTACGGTCTGCCTCTAGAGGTAAGGTGTGTGTGTGTGTGTGGGGGGGGGGGGGGGGGGGGGGGGGGGGGAGGGGGGGAGGGGGGTTGGCGTCCGTTCTTTATTATGCCCTGCAGAATGGTCTTGGGACAGGTTGTCATGGAGAGATGTTGTGTGTGTGTGTGCGCGTTCGTGTATGTGCGTGTGTGTGCGTGAGTGGTGCGTGGTGTGTGTGTGGTGTGGTGTGGTGTGGTGTGGTGTGGTGTGGTGTGTGTGTGTGTGTGTGTGTGTGTGTGTGTGTGTGTGTGTGTCTACTTCTTTTTTTCTCGCCGAACAAAATACGAAGATCACTAAAATGAATTTGCAGATATGTCGCTAGCTCAAAATATATAAGCTTACACACACACACACACACACACACACACACACACACACACACACACACACACACACACAAAGAACAAAGACCTGTGTCGGGGAGAGAGACAAACAGGCAGGCAGGCAGGCAGGCAGACAGAGACAGAGACTGAAACAGAGAGTCAGAGACAGGTAGGCAGACAGACAAACATACACACGTACAGAGAAAAAAAAATGAACGAGCGGAGAGAGAGAGAGAGAGAGAGAGAGAGAGAGAGAGAGAGAGAGAGAGAGAGAGAGAGAGAGAGAGAGAGAGAGACAGACAGAGACAGACAGACAGACAGACAGACAGACAGACAGAGA
>JADBJO010003475.1:67500-70000 GCA_016801955.1 Conus betulinus | reverse complement strand
CTGCTGGTATTGCTAGCTTTTATGATCAAAACTGTGACAGATACCACCCACACAGTTATCAATATTGTGATAGATAGTACCCACACAGTTATCAATGTGATAGATACCATCCACACAGTTATCAATACTGTGATAGATACCATCCACACAGTTATCAATACTATGATAGATACCACCCACACAGTTATCAATAGTGTGATAGATACCATCCACACAGTTATCAATTCTGTGATAGATATCATCCACACAGTTATCAATTCTATGATAGATACCATCCACACAGTTATCAATACTGTGATAGATACCACCCACACAGTTATCAATTCTGTGATAGATATCATCCACACAATTATCAATTCTGTGATAGATACCATCCACACAGTTATCAATACTGTGATAGATACCATCCACACAGTTAATGTTCATTATCTTTGTGACCAACACTCATTATCTTTGTGACCAACACTGTGACAAATACCACCCACGCTGCTGCCGTTACTTGCATTTGTCGCTGTTCTGTGACAGATACCACCACACTGCTGGTGTTGCTTGCCTTCGCGACTGACACTTGCATATATATATATGTACCACCTGCACTACTACTGGTGTTGCTTGTCTGTGTGGCCCCACGAGTTATTGGCATGTGTCTGATGAGACAGAAAGGGTTCAAGAGGGTTGCTGAAGAGGATGAGGGTGAGCTGGGGGAAGGGGGAGAGGATGAGGGTCTACCGACAAAGGAGGTAATGAAGGTAACTTGCATTTCACAGGGGCAGGTATAAAGAAGGGGAGGAGGACTTCAGGGGGACTGAAAGGGACCACCTACTGTGAGTATTACTATATCAGATGGAGATATAGGGAGGTTGATCCCCCTTGCTCTTAACCTAAAAGCCGTGGCCCTCCCTACTGTTAAACCTCCGTGATCTGAGTGATGTAGAAAGGATGGGTTTTCCTAACTATACTGTCGAATCACTGTCTCTGCACATACACATGCATCCATACAAACTCTCATTTTTGACACATACACACACACACACACACACACACACATACACACACACACACACACACACACACACACACACACACACACACACACACACACACACACACACACACTCACCTGTTTTGTTTGCAGTGCATGTCTAGTATATACGAGGAAAAGGATGAAAGATAAAAGCAAGTTCACAAACACAATACAGACAGTCATGGCCCACTTCAGAGTGAACAAGTGTGGAACTTGAACAGAGAAAGAGGAAGTAGAGAGAGAGAGAGAGAGAGAGAGAGAGAGAGAGAGAGAGAGAGAGAGAGAGAGAGAGAGAGAGAGAGAGAGAACGAGCGTGGAAGCTAGACAGAAACAGGAAGTGAAGAGAGGGAGAGAAAAGAAAGGCAAAGGCAGACAGACAGAAAAACAGACAGAGAGAGAGGGGGGGGGGGGGGGGGGGGAGGGAGGGTTCACACACGCACAGAGGACAGAGGAGAGAGTTCACAGACGCAGAGAGAGAGAGAGAGAGAGAGAGAGAGAGAGAAAGGAGAGAGACAGAGACAGGCAGACAGACAGACACAGAGAAAGAGCACTCAGCACGAGAAATAACGACACACCACGCAGTCCAATTAACTCTAAACATTCACGCACCCCGACCATGTTTAGTCGCAAACTTTCGGCCATATCAGTCAAAGTTACGTTATATTGACAGACGCTCTGCTTTTCTTTCCCACGCCGACTTGGCTCGTGTCTCCCGAATGTAAGTGCTACTTGCCCCCCTCTGCAAGAACAGTTGCTGCTTGAAGATTTTTTTTTTTAACCTTCAGGTGTTTCTACAGGAGATCGCTATCGCCAAAAGGCCGTGATTACCAGAGCTTGCGTTCGGCCTGGTGAGGTGAGGGATGGGTGGTGGATGTGTGAGTCTACCTGCATGTTTTGCTGCACTGTCAAGGTAGGAGTTATCCAAGGAACTCTTTCTCTGTGAAGCATGTACAGCTTGAAAAAGATCTGGCATTATGTGAGTGGCCATTATCATAATTATTATCATTATTATTTTCACTATCATTATTATTGTTATCATTATTTATATTATATTCATTTATAATCATTATCATCATCATTTTTACACGTGAGAAAATACACGGCAGTAATAAACATTTAGCAAGAAAGCTGGAGTCGAATCTTTACAACGTTCTTGGCCACCTTCTTCTTATATTAGATGGCAAAAATCTTCATGCAAGCAGTGACTAACAATATCACTCCACACACCCCCCCTCTTCCCTTCCTCCTCCTCCTTCATCCCCCTCCTGTTAACCCCCACCCCACCCCTACGCCCCAAGAAAAAAAAATCTGAACAGTCTTATTCTTTAGGCCCATTATGATCCCGCAATGTAACTCTTTGAATCTCAAATTTTTATCAGGAAAACAAAGGTATCACCCCCTTATTCAATAATTCATATGGTGTGTATTCATTCACACTGCCGTCCAAAGAGACACGTTGTTACGCTTGTACGACTA
>JADBJO010003475.1:40000-55000 GCA_016801955.1 Conus betulinus | reverse complement strand
GAGGGAGGAGGGGAGTTGGGGGGAGGGGGGGAAGAGAGCTATCCATTTCTCTCTCCGCAGGACGCTCATTTTCATCACAACGATGATGCCTCGCACATCTCTACATCACCAGAGAGAGAGAGAGAGAGAGAGAGAGGAGAGAGAGAGAGAGACGAGAGAGAGAGAGAGAGAGAGAGAGAGAGAGAGAGAAATAAACGGTGTCGTCTAAAACAATACCGATGCCCCAGTGAATCTGTAGGTCCGCGCGAGTTATGTTCGAGAATAAACAGGGGAAATTGACTGAAAGTGCAGAAACAAAACAAAAAAACAAACAAAAAAGCCCCCCCCCCCCCCCCCCCCCCCCCCCCCCCCCCCCCCCCCCCCCCCCCCCCCCCCCCCCCCCCCCCCCCCTTCCCAATCACCATGTATGTTTACAGGCCCGCAGTTAAACGGGTGGAAAACTTTCGGCTGCGAGAGAGCTGACATCTCTGAGTTCGAATCACCCGTAGAGTCGGGACTTTTTTTTTTCGGCTCGAAAACCTGTTTATCGCGCAGTAAATGAACAACCTGGCTGACATCCGCCATCATCGACCCCAAACCAGTCGCTCTACATTTCAACCATCCCCAACACACAACATCACAACAAAAGTCCTGGCACTATGGAAATCACAGGGTGACAACGTTGAGCGCAGCATGCAGGAATCCCATCTGATTGCCAGACTGGGGACCCTCTCTGCCCACTTGACATCAACATCCAAAAATAGCATGTGCCTGTCCACCTGCACAATATCAGCTTACAGTACTCTCTACAGACAGATTACGAGCTGCTCATTATTTCTCCCGTGCTATCTTCCTTTCTTCCCTCATTTTACTGTCTCTCTATTTACTTCATCAATCGATTTTTAACAGACATATCCATCCGCCCCCTTTTCTCACTCTGATTTCCTTTCAATTACATATCTTCCCTCTTTTACATATGATTCCCTCTTTTCATCTCTCTCTCTCTCTCTCTCTCTCTCTCTCTCTCTCTCTCTCTCTCTCTCTCTCTCTGTGTGTGTGTGTGTGTGTGTGTGTGTGTGTGTGTGTGTGTGTGTGTGTGTTTCCCCGTTTCAATAGCACTTTTGGCTTTTCACTCACTGATCATTTATATTCCTTTCCATCTACTGTTATCATTACCAGGTTACTATGATCATTACTACTACTATCATTACAGTCAGCATCATTACTACTGTCATTACTGTTATCATCATCAACATCATCATAAAAATCGCTGTTGTTGCTATTTTCATGATCATTACTGCTACCGTTATGATTATAATTACTATTACTAATGTCTTACTACCATTTTTCCTATCGCTATCATTTGTAGAAGTTGTGGTAGTTGTACCATTTATTTTCTTTTAGCATTTTTCTTCTTCGTATTATTATCACTGGTCTTATTACAATTACAACTATCACTACTATCAATATTACTATTGTTGATTATGCATTAGCATTTTTCTTTGATTTTAACCTGCTATTATTCCCATTTCCTAAATCATTATTATCATTATCTCTATTAATGTGATTGTGATCATGATCATAATTGCTATGACCAGTCTATCTTTCCCATGATGTGTTTCCTCTTCCTTCTCTTTCTTCTTCCTCTCCTCCCCTCCCCTTCCTTCTAAGTCTTCTTCTTTTTTTTCTTTTCATTATTATCATGTATTTTTATTACCGTTTTCATTATCATTCTTCCTTTTTTCGTTCTTCTCTTCTTCTTCTTCTCATTATTATTATTATTATTATCATTATTATTATTATCATCGTCGTTGTCGCTATCGTTGTAGTCGTAATTATTACTATTGCTAGTATAACCATATTCTTTAGCTATCCTCTAACCCCTCTCCTTTCTGTCAGTATCATTACTATTATTACTGAAATTACTATCATCAATTTTGTTAGTTTTATTATTATACTACCATCATTATTAATGGTAGTAGTAGTAGTAGTAGTAGTAGTAGTAGTAGTAGTTTTATTTCATCATTATCACTATCATCATCATGGTTATATCATGGTTATTATTACTATTACTATCATTATCATCATCATCATCATCATCAGTATTTTTTTTTTTTTTCATCATCAGTACTATTATGATTATCATCAGCAGCATCATCATCATCATATCATTATTACTATCATTATTATTATTATTATTATTATCATTATTATTATTACCATCATTATTATCATCATCATCATCATCATCATTATCCTCCCAGCAGCCTCGTTTCAGTTCCATATCCATTTTGCGCCCAGATTCAGAAGGTAAGCGACTGACTGTTCGTCTTTCGTTTTCATTGTCTTGAATGTTGTTTGTCTTGCCTGAAGAAGGCCAAAGACGTCGAACGCGCAGTCTGTTTTGTAATGTGTTAGTTCTTTCGTTTGGTGACAGTAATTCTCTCCCTTTTTTTAAATTTTGTTTTGATTTCCTCCTACAGTCATCTCACACTGAAACCAATGCACTGTCGTCAATATATGATTGGGATTAATAGTGATTCTGTTTGAATGAATAATAAACTAAAACCAGGATGTCTTTTTCCTTTCTTTCTTTTTTTTTTGGGGGGGGGGGGGGGGGGGGGGGGGGGACTGTCTTATTGTTTTTGTTCGACAGAGTTTTAGAGTCTGGTGCTGTACCAGAAGAATGGGGTGGCGGGGCTTGCTGTGCCACTCTGTAAGGAAAAGGGTAGTAAGCACGACTGCAATCATTACAGAGAGACAGCGCTGTGGAGTTGTGTTGGTGAGCTGTTCACGTCAGTCCGAAACAACAGGCTCACTCGCTTTGTTGAAAGCAATGGACTTCTTTCAGAAAACCACGCAGGCTTTAGACGCATACATTTTCAGCGACTGATCGTGCGTTAGTCCTCAAAGCTCTTCTTCCCATGTTTGCAATGAATAAAATGAAACTGTACTGTGCCTTTGCTGACTGAAAAAAAAAAAATCCATTCCGTGTGGAGACAAGCACTGTGGCATAAAATGAAAAAAAAAAAAAAAAAAAAAAAAAAAAAAAAAGCAGGATATTTCTGGCAAGATACCTCAACTTGTAATGAACATATATGACAAAGTAAACTGAATTTTTTTTTTTCGCGCGCGCGGGCGCACACACACACACACACACACACACACACACACACACACACACACACACACACACACACACACACACACAAGGGTTCCGGATGCATGCGGCGACAAATTATCGTTATCATCATTATATTATTATTATTATTATTATTATTACTATTATTATTATGGTTATCATCATTATTATTATTATTACTATAATCATCATCACCAGTAGTAGTAGTAGTATCATATTATTATTAAGACTATCGCTTCCTGCGCATGTCACAGTAAACAGCTAATTTCCCTGTTAATGATGTTTTCCTCGCAATAATACTTCTTTTTTTCTTTCGGGAAAACGAGGTTGATAGTTTTCATCCCAGGGAAAAGAGGAAAGCAATTGCGATCCTCGTGAAAAAAATATTACGCCAAAGAAAACAGAGGGGAGGAGGGGGGGGGGGGGGGGGTGGTGAAGTTGTGATCTTTGGGAAAACAGTTATGTATGATCCCAAGGGAAATAATCGTGATCCTCAGGATCATGCCTATTTTCCTTTTTTTCGCTACCTACCTCAACAATAATACCTGTTTTTCCCTCTTTTCGCTATTTTCCTCAATACCTCGTATCCCTCTTTTTGCTTTTTTCCTCGACGATAATACCTGTTTCCCTCTTTTCGCTATTTTCCTCAACGATAATATCTGTTTCCCTCTTTTCGCTATTTTCCTCGATATCTGTTTTCCCTCTTTCCGCTATTTTCCTCGATGATAATTCATGTTTCCCTCTTTCCGCCATCTTCCTCAACGATAATACCTGCTTCCTTTTCTTTTGTTATTTTCCTCAACGATAGTACCTGCTTTCCCTCTTTTTATCAATACCTGTTTTTCCCTCTTTTCGCTATTTTCATCAATACCTGTTTTCCCTCTTTTCGCTATTTTCATCAATACCTGTTGTTTTCTCTCTTTTCGCTATTTTCATCAATACCTGTTTTCCCTCTTTTCGCTATTTTCATCAATACCTGTTTTCCCTCTTTTCGCTATTTTCATCAATACCTGTTTTCCCTCTTTTTCGCTATTTTCATCAACACCTGTTTTCCTCTTTTATTCAGTGCTGTTTTTCCCACTTTTCGCTATTTTCATCAATACCTGTTTTCCCTCTTTTCGCTATTTTCATCAATACCCTGTTTTTCCCTCTTTTTCGCTATTTTCATCAACACCTGTTTTCCCTCTTTTCGCTATTTTCATCAATACCTGTTTTTCCCACTTTTCGCTATTTTCATCAATACCTGTTTTCCCACTTTTCGCTATTTTCATCAATACCTGTTTTCCCACTTTTCGCTATTTTCATCAATACCTGTTTTCCCACTTTTCGCTATTTTCCTCAATGCCTTTTTTCCCCCCTCTTTTTGCTGTTTTCCTCAATGATAATACATGTTTCCCTCTTTTCGCTATTTTCCTCAGCGATAATACCTTTTCCCCTCTTTTCGCCATTTTCCTCAACGATAATACCTGTTTCCCTCTTTTCGCCATTTTTCCTCAACAATAATACCTGTTTCCCTCTTTTCGCCGTTTTCCTCAAGAATAATACCTTTCCCTCTTTTCGCCATTTTCCTCAACAAGAATACCTGTTTCCCTCTTTTCGCCATTTTCCTCAACAATAATACCTGTTTCCCTCTTTTCGCCGTTTTCCTCAAGAATAATACCTGTTTCCCTCTTTTCCTCAACAAGAATACCTGTTTCCCTCTTTTCGCCGTTTTCCTCAACGATAATACCTGGGGGAGGGGGGGGGGGGAAGGCGTGGGGGAGCTTGGCGGAAGGGGAAGGTGAACAGTTTGACCCCAGCATCAAAGACCACCGGTGTGCGCCAGGTGTGGTGATGTCCGACGAGTTCCAGTGCCGGCGGAATCACTTTGCTCAGTCAGTCTCTCTGGCTGACCGATCAGACTGACGTGTGTTGCCGTTTGTCCGTCGAGACGACGAAAGACCATCTAGCCATCTGGGATCGGGGGTGAGTGCGTAGATGGCTGGTCAGGCCGATCTGCGCCCGGAAAGACCTATTATAGTACGGACTGGGGATGGTGGCAGCAGTTGGAATTTTGTTGACGCTGGTCTTCCTGATCATCCTGCGCTGCTCAGCTGCAGCAATTCGGTTTGCCTTGCATACGCTACATCAATGGCAAACAAACCAGTCATGGCACGTCCCTATGCTGTAAAAAAAAAAGAAAAAAAAAAAAAAAAAAGATGCGCAACGATTTCACCGAGTTGACATCGACCCGTTTCCGTTTGCTCTCAGTGGCAGTATGCTGAACAGTACCGTCGGCAGAGGCAAATTTTGCGTGGAAAACCTTCAAAATTCCAAGTCCTGAGGCCAGTAACCAGACTGCTTCTTATTCGTATCGCGACTTTTGCTTTGATAAAGCATAAACTATAATTACTCAAAAGAGTAAAACAATTGCCTCTCTCTCTCTCTCTCTCTCTCTCTCTCTCTCTCTCTCTCTCTCTCTCTCTCTCAACACAGTATCTAATATGTTACTTGTTTGTTAGTGGTACGTGAGAAAGAAACAGTCGCAATACCTTCTCTGAGAAGGGTAAAGGGCGAGCGCGCGCGCGCACACGCACACACACACACACACACACACTCTCTCTCTCTCTCTCTCTCTCACACACACACACACACACACACACACACACACACACACACCATCACATATCTTCACGACCCCGCAGCTGGGTTTATTGAATCTTCCAATGCATTTTCAAAGAAAAAAAAAAAAATGCAACTTTTGCATATGCTGTTCTGACACCTGTTCATTTAAAGTGATACTAAATGTGTTCCACGACGACTGGTCATATCTTTTTCAGACATTTACAAAAAATTTTTTTTCGAAATGTGAAATGTTTCGTATTGTTTTCTTTATCAAGTATTGTAGAATGTGTTGGCTACTTGAAAAGAATACTTCCGAATTTAAAAGTTTGCCGGGCTTTATGTAAAAAAAAAAATAGTTTATGAAAAAGTGTGGAAATACGGGGAAGGGGGGGGGGGGTGGGGGGTCCTCCAACTCAGTTCGTGGACTGCAGATCAGTTGGTTGACTCATTTTATAGGTATAGAAACTGCAAAACAAAAAAACTCTCTCCCTCTCTCTGCGTCTTTCTGTGTGTGTGTGTGGTGTGTGTGTGTGTGTGTGTGTGTGTGTGTGTGTGTGTGTGTGAGAGAGAGAGAGAGAGAGAGAGAGAGAGAGAGAGAGAGAGAGAGAGAGAGAGGGGGGGGGAGATAATTCGGTTATTTCATAGTTTGCATCTGCATTTGTGCCCAGTTTATTTATGGTATGCGTTTATATTTGTCTCCAGAGATCTGGATGTAAAAAAAAGTATTATTTGTGCTTAATCCTCTACTGCCCCCCACCACCACCCCCTAACCCCCCACCCCACCTTCCCTTAAAACAAAATTTCGTTCGCTCGTCCATATGTTCTGTCGCTGCTCCACTGCAAGTCTCTTTTGCTCGCGTCCACACACGCACTTGTCCGTCCCCCCCCCCCCCCCCCCCCCCCCCCCCCCCCCCCCGTTCACGTGCAGTGACCTCCGCGGACTGCAAAACCAGGGCCGACGCTTGGATCAACGCTACCAACGGACGTACCACTTGGCTCAAGGGCAACGCCTTATTGGACTCGTCAGCCTAGTAAAGCAACCAGTCTAGGATAGTGTTCTCTCTCTCTCTCTCTCTCTCTCTCTCTCTCTCTCTCTCTCTCAGAGAGAGAGAGAGAGAGAGAGAGAGAGAGAGAGAGAGAGAGCCAATTATGACGCTTAAGTTGCTGGACTTCACAAGAATCTTGTGAAACGAAACGAACGTAGAGTTACGAATTGTGATGCATTTCCTCATTTTCAAAATACCAAGACACGGTTCTCTTTGCTTTCTGATTTACGCAGGCTTCATGTTCCTCTCGAATCGAATACAAGTCCTGTCTGCATTGCTGTAATGGCATGACCGGTATGATACCACCTTGCTGATCTCATTTCTTCATCTATATATCCCTTCACGTTCTCTTCGTTCTATAGATGATATGCACTGTATCACCTTGCTGGTCTCATTTCTTCATCTATATATCCCTTCACGTTCTCTTCGTTCTATAGATGATATGCACAGTGCCACCTTGCTGATCTCATTTCTTCATCTATATATCCCTTCACGCTCTCTTCGTTCTATAGATGATATGCACAGTGCCACCTTGCTGATCTCATTTGTTCCATCTATATATCCCTTCACCTTCTCTTTGTTCTATAGATTATATGCATTGTACCACCTTGCTGATCTCATTGGTTCATCCATATATCCCTTCACCTTCTCTTCGTTCTATAGATGATAAGCACTGTACCACCTTGCTGATCTCATCGGTTCATCCATATATCCTTTCACGTTCTCTTCGTTCTATAGATGATATGTACAGAGCCACCTTACTGATCTCATTTGTTCATATATATATCTAGTGAAGGGTTTTTCATATTTATGATATACATTTTCCCATTTTTCATTTCATCTTCAATTTTTTTTCCCTCTCAATTTCTAATCTTTGCCAAATCATTACTATAATGATGGAAGAATTGTTAACCTGCACTTGTTTTCCCCCACTACTTAATTGTTCAGCATTATATATATATATATATATATATATATATATATATATATATATATATCCCTTCACGTTCTCTTTGATCTATAGATGATATGCACAGTACCACCTTGCTGATCTCATTTGCTCATCCATATATCCCTTCACTTTCTCTAGTTGATATGCACAGTGTTACCTTGTCTATCTCATTAATTTTTGTTCATCTATACATTCCTTCACGTTCTCTTCGTTCTTCTATAGATGATATGCACTGTACCACCTTGCTGATCTCATTTTTTTCATCCATATATCCTCTCAAGTTCTCTTCGTTCTGTGTGAAGATAGGCGTTTCTTATGTACGGCTCATCCAAAAACATCTTAAGAAGTCTTCAGCTCGACCTGCCGTCTCTTGTCTAGCGGGTTTCATCATGATCCAATCCTGTCCACTGTCTTGTCCAGGCTGAAAACTCGTTCACACTCTGAATCCGTTTCTTCCTTCCTGGCTTTACTGATTTCACATCATATCGTTTGTCTTTCTGCTGTCGTATTTCAAATATCTGTGATGTGCTAACGACAGAGAGATGTGTGTAATGGGAGAAGAGAGTTTTATTTGATATTGGAAAGTCCACAATTCAATGGGGGTGCCCCCCCCCCCCCCCCCCCCCCCCCCCCCCAGACAGCGCTTAATCCAAAATCTGTCGTTAGTTGTTTACGCAGATTGAGGTCCGTTTCAGTCTAGCAAGTTTCAGTCTGGGCAAATTTAATAAGATGGAAGAGTTTGTGTGATTACCTGCTCCTGTCTTAATGGAATAACTAAACATTGGCAATTCAAATCACCACCTTACCATTCCCCTTCCACCTTCACCAAAAGAGAAAGATGGTAAGCGACCGAGACAGAGACAAAGAGGGAGGAAGAGAGAGAGGGGGGAGGGTGAGAGAGATGATGAGAGACTAACAGACAGACAGACAGACAGACAGACAGTCAGACAGAAACAGAGAAAAAAATAATCCACATCATGTCATTTCAAAAGGTGCTGAAGCTGCCAAAGGCAGCAGATTGTCGGTATGGCACATGGCCTTTGTCGATTTCGTTTTTTTTTGTCTTTCTTTCTTTTATTATTTATTTTAAGTGACGGGTAGGGGCGGGAGAAGCAATGGTAAATATAGGGGCCGAATTTCAGGCATGCGACCTTTCGGACAGCTGAACCAAACCGGCACTTGGACAGATCCTCGCGGACACAGAAAAACCCCCGACCGTCTGTTTGCCAATGTCGCTCACACAGTCCCACTACAGCGAGGACAGAACGGAGAGGGAGGATGCCAGGGGAAGGAGAGTGAGGAGGGTGGGCGACATGTAGCAAGCAAAAGGACCTTGGCCAGGCTGTTCCGCCTCCATGGAGAACAGAACGCTCGCTAGTTGTTTTCAAGACAAGCAGCCAAAAAACAGAACTCACCCTTCACGTGGTGGGTTGGGGAGGAGGAAGGGTGATATTGGGTAGGGTAGGGGATGGGGGGAGGGGGTACTGACATATGCAACAGACTTGGAATGACCACTGTTTCCCTCAGGAACTATAAGGTCATCCGCCAGGACATTGAAACGTGCTTCCCACCAGCCACAAGGTCGTCAGGGGTCGAGGACTGAAACGAGCTTCCCACAACTACAAGGTCGTCAGCGGTCGAGGACTGAAACATGCTTCCCACCAACTACAAGGTCGTCAGCGGTCGAGGACTGGACAGCCAGCAGATTAATTCACACCATATTTCACGCCCCGAATCAGGTGCAGTCAAGCTGAATAGAATGTAAAATTCTCTCTCTCTCTCTCTCTCTCTCTCTCTCTCTCTCTCTCTCACACACACACACACACACACACACACACACACACACACACACACACACACACATACACACACACGATATCAGAGATAGGAAGTCTGACCACATGGATGTCAGAAACCTGGGTAAGAGCAATTCTAGAGGATACCGAATGATTAGGGTCACTCTCGCCACTTACCAGTTCTGTCGGGCGATACGTTGTCGTAAGCAGCAATCGTTTTTTTTTTTTTTTTTTTGTTTTTGTTGTTTTGCTTGTTTGTTTGTTTTTTAGTTGTTATGGGTGTGTATCTCTTTCATCTTGAGGGGGGGGGGGGGGGGGGGGGGGGGGGGGGGAAGAGTTACTTGTTTCGGTTCTTGCTGTTCACTGTTCTCTGCTTCATTGAAGGACCCCTTTCATTCTCGAGGGGTTGACCACCTTCAGTAAACAGCGTGACCCGACAAGGAGATTGGGGCGAACGGTAAAGAGACAGTTTTAAACAGCCAGTCCCCTGGGTCAGTTTTTCTCCGTTCAAAATTCCCCTCATCTTCATCATTATCATTATGCTCATCGCTCCCGGTGGAGCAGCAGAGGCCATCGACGACCCTTCGCCATCGCACTCTGTTCTGGGCTGTTCTGGTCATTCCAGTCCAGTTGGTCCTTTGTTGCTTGAGCTCCGCCTCAGTGTCTCGCCTCCAGCTGTTGCGAGGCCGGCCTCTATTCCTCTTTCCCTGCGGGTTCCAGGTCAGGGCTTGACGTGTGGTGCTGGACGCTGGCTTCCTGAGGGTGTGTCCGATCCAGCCCCACTTCCTTCGCAGTATCTGCTTGGCCACTGGTGTCTGTCCCGCACGCTCCCACAGATCTTCGTTTCGGATCTTCTCCTGCCATTGGATTTTGCAGATGCGCCTCAGACAGGTGTTGATGAATGTCTGAATCTTTTGTTGCAGAACAAACCAAATCATATCGCTGCAGGTCAGAAACCGTATCCCTCCTTATGATGTATTGCCTCCCGAACACCCATCCCTCCCCCCCCGCCCCCCTCTTTATTACTTCTTTTTTTTTTTGTTTGTTGGTTTGTTTGTTTGTTTTTGTGTATGTTTTCTTTCTCTTTGCTTGTTTTTGTTGTTTTTTTTTTTTTTTCACTATTTACACTTCTGGATGATTCGTGCATCGCTGTTTGGGCGAAATGTTACACTTCAGATTTTAAAATCGCGGGTAAGGTTATTCTCACAATAACGCGTAAGGAAACGTACAGAGCCGGGCGAAACGTGGGGTACCTCGTAGATTCGTTTGACGCATACGAACCCAGGAAAATTTTATCGGAGATCACAGTAGTATACTATCAACAGATGTTTAAATGGGACTTTTTTTTTTTTTTTTTTAGCAAAAACCAGATCATGATTTTGAATAAGGTCACTGATTTACAAAAATAAATAAATAAATAAATAACAAAACATTCAGTAAAAGTGTCATTGATGAAGAGTCGCGTTTTCGCGACAACACATTTTGTCAGAAGTATGATATTTAATGTTAATCACCTGGAATACATAAGACCTTATAATCGTCAGTATAAAGCTATTTTAGAAGCGCAAATATTAAGACTAAAAATACACTGAAAGGAAATACATACTGTAAATAATGTCAAGTGTAAAAAAATAATCAAAGGTTTACAACACCACTGTATCAGAAAAAAAATAATCATCTGACATCAGTTCCTTTGCAAAGTGGGAAACAAAAACTAAGCATTGTAATCGACTCGAGTAAACACTAAAACAAAGAAAACTTAGGAAATCAGACAAAAATTGTTTCAGACAAGAACCTACCTCTCTCTCTCTCTCTCTCTCCTCTCTCTCCTCTCTCTCTCTCTCTCTCTCTCTCTCTCTCTCTCTCTCTCTCTCTCTCTCTGCATGTATGTGTGTGTGAGAGAGAGAGAGAGAGAGACAGACAGACAGACAGACAAACAGAGAGAGCGCTCGCGCGTGCGTGTGTCTGTGTCTGTCCTGTCTTTGTTGCTCCTATGAAAATACACAATTTTCGTTGGAACTTCTTCCGGTTGAGAACGGTGACTATATGCATACTCGACACATCTAGAGCGACTCCTTTGGGCATTAGAACCTCGCATTGGTCACTTTCTGTTATCTTTAATGCCACCCTGGGGCGACTCCTTTGGGCATTAGAACCTCGCATTGGTCACTTTCTGTTATCTTTAATGCCATCCTGGGGCGACTCCTTTTGGCATTAGAACCTCGCATTGGTCACTTTCTGTTATTTTTAATGCCACCCTGGAGCGAATCGAAAAAGGGGGCGGGATTTACAACGCAAACCCGCCTTGTTCTTGGCGTTGATACCATCGGCATTCGTACACATCAGAAACACTGTTTAGTGTGAGTGTGAAGAACTAACACGACTACTACGACTACGACTTCTAAGATTACTACGAAGACGACAAAGACCAAGACCAGGACCAACTCAACGACGACGACGACAATCGACTACAATAACTACTTGCACTGCTACTGCTGAAGCGACTAGTACTGCTACTGCTTACACAAAGCCGTGTTTATGTTTGTGGCACACAAGCCATATTTATATTTGCGGCACAAAGCATGTTCACGTTTGCGGCACAAAGCCATGTTTACATTGGCGGACAAAGCCTGTTCACGTTTGCACCTCAAAGCTATGCTTACGTTCACGGCACAAAGCATGTTGACGTATACATCTCTAAGCCATGTTCACCTTTACGGCACAAAACCATGTCTGCGTTCACGGCACAAAGCATGTTGACATATACATCTCTAAGCCATGTTCACCTTTACGGCACAAAACCATGTCTGCGTTCACGACAAAATCATGTTGACGTATACATCTCTAAGCCATCTTCACCTTTATGGCACAAAACCATGTTTACGTTCACGGCACAAGGCCATGTTTACGTTTACAGGACAAAACCATGTTTATGTTCACGGCACAAAACCATGTTTACGTTCATAGCACAAAGCCATGTTTACGTTTACGGCACAAAGTCATGTTTACGTTCATGGCACAAAGCCATGTTTACGTTTACGGCACAAACCCATGTTTACGTTTACGGCACAAACCCATTTTTACGTAAAAGGATGCAAGCCATGTTTACATTTACGGACAAAGCCATGTTCACATTTAAGGACAAAGCCATGCTTACGTCTGCGGTTCAAAGCCATGTCTATGTACACTGCACAAAACCATGTTCACGTATACGACTCTAAACCATGTTTATCTTTGCGGACGAAGCCATGTTTACGTTTGAGGCACAAAGCGATGTTTTAGGTTCACAGCACACAAGCCATGTTTACGTATACGGCCCTAAGCCATGTTCACATTTGCGGACAAAGCCATGTTTACGTTTGCCGCACAAAGCCATGTTTACGTAAAAGGATCCAAGCCATGTCTACATTTGCGGACAAAACCATGTTTACATTTGCGGACAAAGCCATGTTTATGTTTGCGGCACAAAGCCACGTTTACATTTGCCGCACAAAGCAATATTTACGTACAGGGCGGTAGGCCATGTTCACATTTGCGGACAAACCCATGTTTATGTTTGCGGCAAAGAGTATCGTCGTCGTCGTCGTCGTCATCGTCATCATCATCATCATCACCACCACCACATCGTCGTCATCAATCGTCACCATCATTATCATCATCATCATCATCATCATCATCATCATCATCATCATCATCACTATTTATCATATTCATCAATTAGGATTCATCATCATTATTTATCATATTCATCAATTAGGATTTCAGTTTCAGTGTCAGGACAGTTAAGCCGACCACACAGCGCTTTTTAAAGATAAATCAAACAGAACAATTGATGATAATGATGATGATGATGATGATGATGATGATGATGACGATGACGACGACGACGACGACGATGATGATGATGATGATGATGATGATGATGATGATGATGATGATGATGATGATGATGATGATGATGATGATGACGACGACGACAACGATGATGACGACGACGATGATGAAAATGAACAACATAATCGTAACCACAGTAAGAAATCCTAACATTACTAAAAAAAAAAATCAAAATAAATAAATAATACAAACTGAAAAAATAGAGCTTTTCTTTCTTTCTTTCTTTCTGCGTACGCAGGCTGATACTCCTGCGGACACTGCCTGTATAGACAGGCAGTGGACTTTAGTGTGTATGACTGTGATTTCATCCCGCCATTAAGGCAACCATACTCCATCTTCGGAGAAGGTGCATGCTTAGTGTAACGTGTCATCCATACCAACGGCCAAACTGGCCTTCTCTTCCGAAAGTTGGTGATGGAATTTTACGTGTGTGCAAGATGTTGTGCCGCCCTGTGGGTTGGGCATAGAATAGACCCACTGCCCTGCCATGCATGTCGTAAGAGACGACTAAGGCAGGACCACCTCGCCCCGAGGATAAAGGGGTTTGCAAAGGCTAACACCCCTTCCTAGAAAAAAAATCAAGTTACAGAAGCATCGACAGCATCAAACCAAGACATTCACCTGGGAGAGGAAGGGTCTCCACCCCGGAGACTCATGACGTCAGGCAGTGAAAGCCGAGAGGAAGCTGCAAGACCGATTCCCCTTCTGAGCCCCCAGGAAATCAACAAGGATAGCCACTTGGAACATCAGGACAATGTGCGAAGCGGGCAGAACCATCCAGATAGCAAGAGAGATGAAGACCTTCAGAAACTGAACAAAAGAAAAGAGAAGAAAGCCACACTGAACATGAGTCGGACAAGATCAAGCAAGGCACAGGCCCAAGAAGACTACACCCAGGCGGACAAAGATGTGAAGAAAAATGTGAAGACAGATAAGAAGGAGTTCATCGACAGACTTGCCAGACAAGCAGAGGATGCTGCAGGACAGGGCAACATGAAAGAGCTGTACACCACCACAAAGCTGGCGGGCAAGTTCCAGCAGACTAACAAGCCAGTCAAAGACAAGAATGGAAAGACCCTCACAACAACAGAAGATCAATTGAAGCGATGGGCAGAGCACTTCAAGGAATTACTAAACTGTCCCGCCCCAGAAGCACCACCTGACACCCCATCAGCAGAAACAGAACTTCCCATCAACTGTGAGAAGCCATGGGAAGCAGAGATCAGAAAGGCCATCCTGTCACTGAAGAATAGGAAGGCAGCAGGGCCTGATGAGATCCCAGCAAAAGCCATTAAAGCGGATGTTGATACAGCTGTCAACTTGCTACACAGCCCTTCAGCAAGATATGGGAAAAAGAGAACGTCCCACAGAGTGGAGGGAAGGCATTGTTATCAAACTGCCAAAGAAAGGAGACCTTAGCAACCATAGTAACTATAGAGGGATCATGCTCCTGTCAGTGCCAGGCAAGGTTCTAAACAGAGTGTTATTGGAGAGGATGAAGGAAGCAGTTGACCCAAAGTTTTGAGACCTGCCTGCAGGCGGGCTTCTGGCGAAACAGATCCTGTGCCGACCAGATCGCCATCCTCA
>JADBJO010003475.1:27500-35000 GCA_016801955.1 Conus betulinus | reverse complement strand
CTAGACCCCCATTAATCAACACGAAAACCTGGCGCGGCGTTGCTTTCGCGCCTTATTTCTCTAGGGAACAATACCTTCAACAGGGCGATGTCGCTAATTTTGCCGCCCTCAAGATCCATGGCGGTCCAATTCACGCTGTGCTGCCGCTAACGACTTGATGGGCACGCAGCCTTAATTTAGTCACAACACTCTGGTCGGGATATTACAACATCCTTTTTTTTCTCTCCCCCCCCCCCCCCTCGCGAGGAAGGGTCGAGTGCAGTGGGAGGGGGGGAGGTAAAGGAGGGGGTGAGGGTGGGGGACGGGTTGGCAAGGCGAGGTGGGGGTGGAGGGTGACGATCGAGGAGCTATCACATGTGGCAGAACTGAGCAATGCGAATTCATGAAATTTTCGCACGCTTCGGGACAATCGGACGGGAACACACACACACACACACACATGTGCTGCTGCTTGTGTCAATTTGTGACGAGCGAGAAAAAAATGGTGTTAAATACTTTCCAAAACAACGGTACGAAAATGGCCCCTACTAGCAGAAAAACACTGGGCGACAGTAACGACAGAGATAAATAATAATTTTTTTTTAAGTATATATATAAAGAAAGGGGCAGACCGAAAGAGACTGACAAGAAGAGAATTTTGGTATTACAAAATTTCTATGACACAGGAATACAATTTATGTTGAAAGAATCTCAGACATCCCCATGGTGTGCGCGCGCGCTTTTGTGTGTGTGTGTGTGTGTGTGTGGAAAAAAGTTTACAGTCTCTTGACGAATCCTCAAAAAGCAAAGAGATAGCAGACGACATTAAAGAATGAAAGAATTTTTTAAAACTGAAGCAGGTAGTCAAAGCAAGGAAGAAAAGCAGGAACTTTCCAGAACAAACATTTTCCAGAAGGACGAGAATTATAGTGTCGATTCGGAACGACATCCCCCCCCCCCCCCCCCCCCCCCCCCTTCTCCTTCCACGCACACCCATACACCGTCTCTGCGCCAAACAGAGGGCGGAATGAAGGGGTGGGAGAGAGGGAGGGGGATGACAGGAAGGGGAGGGGAGCGGGGGGATTCAGTCCATGACACCTGGAGCAAAAGAACAATACACTATTCACTACGATAATTTGAATCACCCCTCTATACCCCTACCCTTTACACACCCTCTCTCTCTCTCTCTCTCTCTCTCTCTCTCTCTCTCTCACTCACACACACACACACACACACACACACACACACACACACACACACACACACACACACACACGCACGCATACGCACACACACACACGCACGCACACACACACACACACACACACACACACACACACACACACACACACACACACACACACACAACACAACACAACACACACACAACACACACACACACACACACACACACACACACACACACACACACACACACACACACACACACACACACCATGACGTGTCTTTGATGTGAGGGCACCACAGCGCTGGAAGTCAGCAGCTTCTCGCTGTCACTTCACTCTGGATGGAGTGAATCGATCGATCAGCTTCAAGAGGCCACGAACCAGTCGGTCAACAGAGGTGCGGACTGAGGAATATATTGTGTTACCAATCTCTGCTATTGGGATTCGAAGATTGATGGTAATGGTGGTGGCGGGGTGGTTTGAGGAGTGGTGGTGGTGGTGGTGGTGTGTGTGTGTGGAGAGGGTAGTATCAATGATATGGATGGTGTGCATACAGATACGATTGTCGGAGTGGCATGGGGTCAAATAGATAGAGCACTTACCTGCGGAGCTGACGGTCGATGGTTTGAATCACGCGTGGAGTCGGAATTTTTTTTTTCCTTGCTTGAAAACCCTCTCTGTCCACCCAGCGGTAGTGGGGTACCTGATTCAGCTCAGGGAGGTTTAAAGGCGGCGGAAAGTGACGGATGGGCTCAGCATTCTATCACGCCATGCCCTGAACATGGGGAACTTCTGACAGTTGCCCCCCCCCCCCCCCCCCCCCCCCGGCCGGTAGGCTATGTGAATTTTAACCTATTATTCATTGTTGTTGTTGTTGTTGAGGAAGGCTTATATATTCATGCACACACACACACACACACGCCCGCACACACACACACACACACACACACACACACACAGTGACAAAAACAGACAGACATGCAAACAGACAGACAGACAGAGGATGAAATAACTGGCTCTATTAGCGGCACAACTGATTGTCATATAGGTTCGTCAGCTGCTCAGAGTTGAGCGACAAGGATGGGGAAGGGGGGGGGGGGGGGGGGCTGCGTTTTCGATAGATTACCTTTTTCTCTGTTGCTTGTCTTGTGCTTGTTCTTGTTGTGTTCTATCCATTCATTTGTTTTCTGTTTTGTTTGTTCGGTCGCTGTGGCGTTGCTGTTTGTTTGTTGTTCTTTTGTGGGTTTTTATTCTTTTGCTTTTGTTTTTTAAAGGAAAGATCAAATAAAAACAAGATGAATTCATTTTCCAAAGTGGGAAGACTTACTCAACCAAATCATGTGACTGTTTTCGATTGTTTGTGGCCTGCTATTTTTGTGGGCAACATATACACAACACAGTACATAATCCTTCAAATTATGAAACGAACAATGGAAAATCTCTCTCTCTCTCTCTCTCTCTCTCTCTCTCTCTCTCTCTCTCTCTCTAACCCTTTCTCTTTACCCTTTCATTTACTTAAAGGTCAGAATACTTATTCCTCCAAACCATGCGACGAGCTATATTTGCAGGCACTCAGACAGAATACAGTATTTAAGGTAATCATTCAATTATGAAACGAACAATGTAAACTCTCTCTCTCTCTCTCTCTCTCTCTCTCTCTCTCTCTCTCGATCGCTCGCTCGTGACCCTTTATTTACTTGTATATCCCTGTACACGTGAGTGTGCGCGCGTGCGCGCGCGCGCACACACACACACACACACACACACACACACACACACACACACACACACACACACACACACACACACACACACACACACACACAGAGAGAGGGAGAGAGAGTTTTCCAAACTGACCGTCAAAACACGCCTGACACACAGATCGATCATGCCTAAAAAAATAACCCAGCCTACTCATATTACTGTCTAATGTTAAACAATTAAATCCTACGTTCACCCACACGCTGAAACTCACAACGCATCAGTTTCCTCCTCTGCGTATGAGTAAGGTGCAGGAAAGGTGATCGCTTTCAACACCCAACACCATCTTGCACGCCCTGCTCAGTGTGACGAGTTTGGTGTGGGGCTGCGCCCGTTTCTTCTTCCAATCACATCATTATCCTCATTGTGGTCGTTGGAGTGCGTCCAACAGTCAGTGCCCGCGTACCCTTGACAAGTGCAGTAAGTAGCACACGGACAAAGGTACTTTGTCCATTGGGTACAAGTGCACTGCGCACTGCTGCGATCTCTCTCTCTCTCTCTCTCTCTCTCTCTCTCAAAGTAGCTCGCTGTCCACCCTTCGACCGTGTCCAGTTGTTCCGTTCCGTTCACTCTCTCTTCTTTGTTTATAAACACTGAGAAGTATAATATCGTTGTTGTTACTGCTCTCCTCCTCCTCCTCCTCCTCCTCCTCCTCCTCATCATCATCATCATCATCTCTTTATTATTTTCATTATCATCGCTACAGTTATTATTTTTGTTACGTCAAATATATTGCTCTTCAATCTCGCCTCTACCATGCACCAATCTCAGTAACATTTTTAACCGCTTAAATCATCATCAGCAGCAGCAGTAATAATAGTAGTAGTAGTAGGAGGAGGAGGAGGAGGATTGTGAGGAGGTTGGGCCCACCTCTCCCACTCTTCTCTCTCTCCCTCCCTGCCCCCCCCCCCCCCCCCCCCCCCCCCCCCCCCCCGTCGTAATGGAGCTGCTCCTTTTTCCCGTCTGGGATAGTACACAGTCGGAAAAGGACATCTCCTGATTTGCCTTGGTCCCTTCAGACAACTGGCTGTCTGGATAGGCTCTAGTGCCTGGCTGACCCTAATCCCCTGACACTTAGGACACAAGCTCCGTTATGAGTGAGTGAGTGAGTGAATGTGTGTGTGTGTGTGTGTGTGTGTGTGTGTGTGTGTGTGTGTGTGTGTGTGTGTGTGTGTGTGTGTGTGTGTGTGTGTGTGTGTGTGTGTGTCTGTGTCTGTGTGGAGAGAGAGAGAGAGGGAGGGAGCGTCTCTCCCGGGCAATATTAAACCCTTCTAAAAGACCTGCAGTTGACAAAAAGGCAACACACACACACCCCTTTCCCCCTAACCCCTCACACACACACACACACACACACACACACACACACAAGAAAATGAAACATAAAGTGAGAGACAAAGAAAGGATAAACAGGTGATTGAAAGGCTGGTGATACGTAGGTACGTAAGCAAACAAGACAGACAGACGAGCAGTCTGGCAGGCAAGGGGAGAGAGACAAACAGGTAGGTAAGTCTGAGGCACCTAAATCAGGAGGCAGGTGGGTCCCTCGGAAGGAAGTTACACACAAATAAATACACAAAAAAAAAAAAAAGAACGAGAAGGAAAGGACAGGAGCTGGGGAGAAAGAAAGAAGGAAGGAAGGAAAAAAAAATGAAAGGAAAAATAGAAAGGCAAAGGTATGAACACAGGGAGAAACAGAAATATGCATACACATAGACTGAAACATACGCACACACATACATAGGAAGGCAGACAAACAGATGAATTCATAGAGAGACAGATGCGCGCGTGCGTGCGTGCGTGCGTGTGTGTGTGTGTGTGTGTGTGTGTACGTTTGTGTGCGTATGCGTGTGCGTGCGTGCGTGTGTGCGTGTGTGTGTGTGCACGCGCGCGCGTACACATGTTTATAAAATGTGTGCGTATATGCGTACGTGTACGTGTGCTCAAAACACGCGTATGCACCGCGTAAAAAAAAGTAGAATTTTGATTGTGACAAACTTCATTCGAATTTGTGACATCTCTACGTCGTTCATAAAACAGGGGGTGCGGTGGGTGGGGGGGGGGGGGGGGGGGGGGGAGGGAGGGGGGGAACGGGAGGTTAAGTTAATCGACAAAGGCGTCCACTGGGTCTTACAACAGCCAAAACAAACTTGACACACTTTGCCCGGTGGAGTACTGACCCTCTTTCTATCCTTTTTTTTTTTTTTTTTTTTCTTTTTTTTTTTTTTTTTTTTTTGTCAACGCTCGGACGAACAATGAGTACAGGACTAACCAATCACCGTCGCTGGTCACTACCCGTAACAGACATTTCTCTGGTTAGTTTTAAAGCGACGCCATCTCGGTCCCTGACGGCGGAAAATGAAGCAAATTTTTAAAAAGAAAAGATATATTTGTTTCACAAGACAATACAGACAAACAGATAACAGGACAAAACACAAAGCATTTCGACCTCTTGGGTCTTCTTCAGGCAAAAAACAGACAACATTTAGGACAAGAAGAACGAGCAGTCATCTTGTTCTCACATTCAGCTGCTGGACCCCCCACCCGTTTTGCGCCGAACATGAAAGATAAGTGGTTGCTCGTTCTTCGTTTTCATTTGTCTTGAAGGTCGTCCTGTCTTGCCTGAAGAAGACCCTACAGGTCGAAACGCGCCGTGTTTGTCTTGTAACTTGTTCGTTTCTTTGTGTTCGGCGCCGCTGTATTTTTTTTTTCTCTTTTAAGTTTAAATCCCAAAGTGATTCGCTGATCGCCGTTCTCTGATTTAAGTATATCTAGGTGCTCCTTGTTGGCGTTTCTGCTGGACGATGTGGTGTCGTGAGCAGCATTCGTTTGAAGTTATGGGCGTGTAATCAGTTCATAACGGCGGAAGAGTTACCGTACTTGTTGGTTATTTATCGAAAGTCCTATAATCATTCATGCATGAAAGCTGATGAATGAAAGCTGAGAGCTACAGACATTCACTGATGACAGCTGTAATCTACACTCACTGTTCACAGATATTCTCTGGTGAAAGTTACACAGCCATTCATGTTAATCAAAGCGGAATTGCCAGGTTATTTCTTTTGATGTGAGTTACACAATCACTAACTGACGAAACGTATAACGCTTAGTCAGTCACACCAACTTGTAATCTGTCGTCCTTTATTAGCTGACGTACTGCACAACGTATAACTATTCATTAATTTTGTCACCTACAGTCATTCATTGATTTATATAACCGACAGCCCTGAACTGAATGGAAAAACGCAAAGCGAAACGCTTTGTGGGGTGGGGACAAAAGGAGAAATTTGGCCACGCGGGAGCCCCAAAGTCATCGACAAAGGCTGTGAATAATGTGCAGATTGTATGCCCCTCAGCTTTGCACCTAATTCAGCGCTTTGTTTAGAAAGAGTGGGGGTTAGTTGCCGCCAAGGACATTGACAAACAAAGCACAGGACAAGACACGATGCATTTCGACCTCTTGGGTCTTCTTCGGCGCTTTGGTTTGTGTCTGATGGTCATGATGTAGCCTACCGTCATCGCCGGTTATAGCCACACCGCTTCGCTAGCGAAACCTGACCCCCGAACCATTAAACCGACCCGGGGATTTTAAACTTTTTTTTTTTTTTTTTTTTTTTTTTTTGCTTTCACATTGATTTCGTGTGAGCGCTTCACGTCTGCACCTATACATCAAGTCTTTTCAACGTCTGGTCAAAGGATATTTCTACTCAATCTTTTGGGTTGGAGTCTTCGCTTCTGTTCAGGCTTCTCGGACAAGAACGGCAGGGGGGGGGGGGGGGGGGGGGGGGGGGGGGGGGGGGGGGGGGAGGGGGATGGAGATGGAGGGGGCGAGGAGAAAGAGGGAAAGGGAGAGGAAGAGGGACAACGGTGATGGGCGAGGGGAAGAGGGGCGGGCGGGGTGGAGCTGGTTACGAGGAGATTGAAGAGGCAGACTGATGAAGTGGGTACACCACATCAGGGGTGGACTGGTAGCAGGACCTTTGGCCAGCAGAGCTCTGTGTGTGTGTGTGTGTGTGTGTGTGTGTGTGTGTGTGTGTGTGCGTGTGTGCGTGCATGCGTGCCTGTGTGCGTGCGTGCGTGCGTGCGACTGATGGAGGGATATTGTCAGGAGGTCGACAGCGGGGACTCGACAACCAATCCTTCCCTGCCCTCCCCGCTTCCTGGCAAGGCAGTGCCAGACAGGGCAAGGCAGGGGAGGGCAAGGTAGGCACGGTGTGCTTCCCTGGGGAAGACCTATGCTGGCCTGCTTGGCTGACTTCATCAACTGTTCAGTTGCTTTGCTTCTTCTCCGACCTTCTTCTTACTGTTGTTGTTGTTGTTGTGTTGTGTGTGTGTATGAGTGTGCGTGTGCGTGTGTGTGTGTGTGTGTGTGTGTGTGTGTGTGTGTGTGTGCGTGCGCGCGCATGTGTGTGTGTGTGTGTGTGTGTGTGTGTGTGTGTGTGTGTGTGTGTGTGTGTGTGTGTGTGTGAACAAGAACAAGAACATATTTTACTTGCCATATGAAAACCAGAGGTTTTTGTGGAGCACAGGTGATCAAGTTCAGACATTCAACTAAACTAATCCCAGCGTTGTCACA
>JADBJO010003475.1:17500-25000 GCA_016801955.1 Conus betulinus | reverse complement strand
TGGGAAGTAATCGTGGGTACGGACTGAAAGAATTACTTCCCATGAACATTGTTTGCAAATTGAAAACGGATAGTCTACTTGTCAACGTGCATTCATAGAAAGTTTTATTATCGTATGAACATTCACTCAACGTCAGTTGTGGGCATTAACTTCACGGTGTTCACGTTCAAAGAAAAAATTGTAAAAATCTTGCTGACGGATCATGGATTTTTTTTTTTTTTTACCTCGATGAGTACCACGGATCCACACCAAAACTGCCGGGGGTTTTTTTTTTTCCATCAGCCACACTATCTCTATCAACCAAGTTTTTCTTAAAAAAAACAAACAACAACAACAAAAAAAACAAAAAAGACGTTTCGTAGGTACTGCGAATTTTGTTTCTGACAAACGAATAAACAGACACGAGAAAAATCTTAGCGGGAGCAATAGACAAGTTGCAGCAGAGGAGGAGGAGGGGGTGGGGGGTGGGAGGGATGGTCAAGGGTGGAGAGAAAGTTAAATGTGCAATAAACAAACATTCCCACTTCAACTTCCCCCCCCCCCCCTCTCTCTCTCTCTCTCTCTCTCTCTCACCTTATATCCAACATGCAGTTAACAAGACATCAGATACATCAACACTGATTTGGAATCATGGTAAACCTTTTCATATCTTAGGACTCTCTGAATCCAGATTAGCTGCATACATTAGCGACAATGATGTAACTATTCCAGGATACAACACAATCCGGAAAGATCCTACACTTGCGAAAGAGACGGGTCTTCTTATCTACATCAGCGAAACCCTCAGCTTCAAACGACTTCTACACCTAGAAAGTAACGGTGTAGAATGTGTTTGGATAGAAGTTAAGCTGAAAAGAAACCCTCCTATTTTGGTTGGTTTCTGTTACAGGAACCCATCTGAAAGAATAAACTGGGTCGACAAATTTTATTACGATGATGGATGCAGTCTCGCTTGAATCCAAGGAAATCATTTTACTTGGAGACTTTAACATAGACTCTTGAAAGTACAAAACCAATGGACCCAAGCATTCAGTCTATTCAATCTGCATCAGCTCATCGAATCTCCCAACGAGAATCACACACCAAACTCCAAGACACTTATCGACCATATTTATGTTTCAGATAAAACTAACATAACAGAAGTCTGCGCCCCTGTTCTAAACTGTAGCGATCATTACCCAGTTTGTGTCACATGGTCAAAAAAAGGAGTAAAATTCCCAAAACGGGACACAAGACAATGACCTACCATTGCTTTACAAGTTTTAACAACCAAGACTTTCTACATGACTTGCTCAACTCAAATCTCTCTTCAGTTTTTCAACATAACTAATCCAGATCTGGCAGTAGAATTTTGGATCAAAACATTTACTGAAATTTGTGATAATGCTCCTCTAAAAAAACGATTAGAGTGCGACATGATCCTAAGCCGGCATGGTACACTGAAGAGTTACAGGAGGCAGGTTACCTTAGAGATATGCTTAAACAACATGGCTGTGAAGAGGAATCTAGAAAACTGAGAAATGCAATAAATTCACAGAAGCGCAGAGAAAAAATGAAATATTATCGAGAACTAATATCGTCAAACCAGAACCCAAAATTGCTATGGAGAGCTATTAACGAGCTTACAAACAATCAATCTTCAAAATCAACTGTAATTAAAGACATCTCTGTCGAACAGCTGAACACCCACTTTTGTACTATTGCCAATAAAAAAATTGTCACGACAGATTCATCCAGATCAAACGACCTACAAAAACTGAACAATATTGCCAAGATAAAAACATCAAATCTGAACTTTATATTCCACCAATAACAGTTTTTGAAGTTTATCACTACCTAACGCACCTAAAACAGTCAGGTACCTGCGGAGTGTGATGGCCTAGACGGCAAAATCCTCAAACTATCAGCTCCAGCAATTACAGATACGTTAACATACGTGTTCAATTTATGAATCGACAAAAAATCATTTTCCCGACAGTTTCAAAAAGGCAAAAGTCATACCTATCTACAAAGCAGGTGACAGCTCAGACCCTGCAAACTACAGACCAATCTCAATCATTTTCCATTATTTCCAAACCTTTGGAAAAACATACACACAACACACATTACACCACCTAAATACATACCACTTGCTTCATCCAAGACAGTCCGGGTTCGACACACAACCATTCATGCCACTCAGCCCTAATCAACCTGGTTGATGACTGGCTAAATAGCATTAACAACAACAGATATTGTGGTGTCCTATTCATTGATTTCAAAAAAAGCATTTGATGTAATAGACCATAACCTTCTTCTTATAACAATTGATAATAATATGAGTTGGCAAGCTCACACATAACCTCACTATGCAAAAAAGTTTCACAGAAAATTTATCAACTCTCCAAAATCAAACGCTTCCTCGACCTGCATTCACGCAAGCTCTTTTTCCAGTCTCATATTCAATCATACATCATCATAGACTATGGATCTACTCTACTATGGGGACTGTGCTAGCGCTAACACCCTCAAACCATTGTTTAAGCCTACACACACAAGCGAGCTCTCAAATTAGTCCTCCTAAAAAGCAGTAGTCTTCTGGACTCGGACTATAAAAAGATTCAAGTTCTCCCCTTAAGTCTGAGATTAGAATACAACAAAGGGATCATAATGTATAATAAGATTGTGTCTGGGAAGGCACCCCCCAACATTAGTTCACAGATTCTCAATAAATTTCTCAAGGACTCTACACAAACTACATGTCCCTGTTCCTAGAATTGACTTATTCAAATCCAGTTTAACATATTCAGGTTCCCGTCAATGGAACTCGCTCCCTGAATCAACCAAGCAACGCCAATGCATATATATCAACCTTCAAACACCATTACTTCAACCATCTTATGTGCCAGTACTTGCATACTCCACAATAAATCCACACCACCCCTCTTTGCCTTATGTATGTACCTGACTATTACGAAGTGTTTTTGTACTTGAAATGCACATGTATGTTTATTTTGTTTAGTAGAATGTCTTATGTGAGTACGAGCGCGCGCGCGCGCGCGTGTATGTGTTGTGTGTGTGTGTGTGTGTGTGTGTGTGTGTGTGTGTGTGTGTGTGTGTGTTTTTCCTACTACTACCCTCCTGCCCTCTTGTCATTCTATCGATACGCTTATATTCCTCTCTCTCTCTCTCTCTCTCTCTCTCTCTCTCTCTCTCTCTCTCTCTCTCTCTCTCTCTCTCTCTCCTCTCTCTCTCTCTCTCTCGGACTCACGGTTCGGCTGGAATACTTGATTTATTATCCATATGACATCCCCTCCTACCCGTGGCGACTGGGCTATCATTATGAATGATAGCCCCCCCCCCTCCATTTGTGCTTTATTTTCTATCCCCCCCCCCCCCCCCCCCCCCCCCCCCCCCCCCCCCCCCTTCAAAAATCGATTGTCCTTGTATCTCTGGAAATTTTTTTTTTTTTTTTTTTTTTTGTCAGGTTGTTCTAAGATGCTCTCTTATCGCACCCACTCTAGCCTCTTTCTCCGCCCACCCTTCTTTGTCTGTCTGTATGTCTGTCTGTCTGTCTGTCTGTCTGTCTCTATTTTTTTTTTTTTTTTATTTAGTTTTTTTTCTAAGTTTAATCCCGTATTGTACTGTAGTTCTAGTCACTTTTTTTGCATGCTTCCTTTGTTACCTCATCATCTATTTCATATTGTTGACCCTATTCAGGGCGAGGACTGGATGTAAAAAAGCACATCAGTGCTTATCTATTATCCTCGTAAATAAAGAATTTTGTCTTGTCTTGTCTTGTGTCTCTCTCTCTCTCTCTCTCTCTCTCTCTCTCTCTCTCTCTCTCTCTCTCTCTCTCGCTCTCTCGCGCGCGCGCGCGCGCGCGCGCGCACGAAGAACACAGCTTGGAGGAAAAGACCGGAGACAGCGTACTGACACATTTCCCTAGGCCGTGGTTTGAAATGAAGAAGCGACGGAGAGATAACAATCAAAATCGTTTGAAGCTGCCGGTGACACGGAAGTCGTCGTCGCAGTCGATTTTCACCAAGGAAAGTTGTCGGGGATCATCCGGAAACGTTGTGATGAGCCCACCTCTCCCACAGCTTGAAGCCACGGACGAACATTGAAATGAGGAAGCCTGGGTGACGACGACACAGAGAGACGACGTCCGCGCCCGGAGGGAATAGTGTGGTGCATGGCTTTATCCTGACCTGAGTAACCAGGGAAAACAATGAGGAGAGGGAGCTCTGAACAGTATCAATTAACCTTTTTTTTTTCCCCTTTTTTTCTTTAGATATCCCATGTTCTGTGCCACCTCAATGGCATTGCACCCACGCCGCTCATTCCGACACCCCGTCCACAGCCACGGCCCGTCCAGCCCCGCCGCGGCCCCGGCACCGGCAATCCACAGACAGCAGTCGATGTCAAAGTCGTCAAGAGGCAACCCACCGGAGGAGACACTGCACTGCTGCAGAGTCACTTCGGTGGTGTTCAGGGGCGCCTTGTACTGATCCAACATACGCAGGACACCAACTACTTAGCCCCCTACTGACGACAATGATTGCTTAGTCTCGGAGTCGACGTGAGTGAGCTCTCCCTCCGGAGGGTGCCACCACGTCCGTCCAACTTACAGCCCCCATGAATTTGCTGATACCGGTGACCCAGATGGAATCAAACCAAGGCCACAGACGTGGAGAAGACACTGAAACTGAAGTCACCATGAGAGCGGGACATGAAGGGCCACAGAATATGAGACATTTTTTTTTTAAAAATCCTGATCGATGGAGAATGAGAATGATGAGGATGATGCTACGTATTTCCATTCCGGTCTGAGACTGCATGACAGGGCTGTACTTCCATAATATATCCCGGCGTCAACCAGGCCCGAGAAAAAGACAACTGCAGAGTTGATCAGGAAATTTGAGCAACACCCTCAGAGACGCATCCAATGGATGAAACTTGACTGTGTGGTCCCAGTCTTCCCAACTGAGCCTGCAGCAAACTCATCTCTGGGTAGGAGGAGCCGGTCGGGGCAGGCAAAAAAAAAACAATTTCAAATATAAATTATAAACATCGATAAATCACTTTTTGGACAAATTAAAACGGCAAATACAAATTCAAAACGGAAATGCGATCCACAGAATGCCGAAAAAAAAGTGGTATGTCACGTCAAAATTCTGTTGAAAGTAATAACAGATTTTTAAAAAGATTGAAAATACCAATGTCTAGGAATGCTAATATTTTCAATTTTTTTTTTTCTTTTACCACATGATGCGAATTAACTTGGAATATCGTCACACAACTCGATATGCGGATGGAATGCATATTGTACCTTTAGTTAACGGAATGACTGCGTTGCCTTTTGTCGTCATCATGGAATGGATTCGTGCGTAATTCTGCGTAGAATATCACACACACACACACACACACACAGAGTATATCCTGTTGTGTTTTTTTCTCTTCGGAGACAGATCAGACTCTGATACACGTTGTGCTTTTTCTTTCTGCTACTAATGTTATGGTGCAAGATGTGACAACGCTGAGATTAGTTTACTTTAGCTGAAGTCTGAACTTGATCATCTGTGTCCCACGAAACCTCTGGTTTTCATATGGCAATAAAATAATATGACTTGTTCTCGTTCACCACCTATTCTTTTTTTTTTTTTCTTTTTCTTTTTTATTTTTTTATTTTTTTTTTTTTTTTTTTTTTTTTTTGAGATTTCATACATGCATTGAACTAATCATACATGAATATTTTTTTTTACTACTATGAAAAGTGGAACAAAGGGTAATTGTAGAGTACACTTTCACAAAGACACATATGAACATGTGTCTATCTATACATGTACTCATATTCATCACACACACACACACACACACACACACACACACACACACACACACACACACACACACACATATTTTACATTATTATACAGAGTGAGACTGAGCCTTGAACAATGCCGCATGAAACAGACTGATCTAACCTGGCGTTACCATGATTGCATTCATAAAAGATGCACACTCGGAGTGACATATTTGTATACAAGCATACATCTTTACATCATTATCCATCACTGTACCTCATCGAGAATACACTGATAAGGGTACCACTTTTTCAAGAAGTCTGCAAGCTTCATTTTTTGGAAAAAATGTATTTTTCAACTATATAATTGTTTCAAATCTCTCAAAAAGTGTATTACATTTGGTTTGATTTTATCTATCCTGCATTTGTAAATAAAGTATTTTGCTAAAAGATTAATCTGATCAAAAGTGTCGTCTTTTTTTGTTTGGTCATCATTCCCAAACAAAACAAGTTCTACGTTGAATTTAAATGAAAACATTGTTCGCACTTCTCTCTTAAAATCTTCTCCAGGTCCCTCCAAAAACATTGTGAAACATCACAGAACCATAAGTAATGTCTGGGCTGAATCTTTCTCCTTTCTACAAAAAGTGCATTTGTCACAATTTGTAATTCTCATTTTCTTTAAAATATTGTTGTTAACTAAAATATTATAACACAATTTAATTTGGAACCACCTTAATCTGATTTCCTTTATTTGTGTTTATTTGTTTTAGTGTTCTATCCCAGTCCACATATATATTTAGTATTTGCTCCCACTTTGCAAAAGCATTTATATCATATATAATGATTGGCTCTAGTAAAACATCATAGAAAGTTTTTGAACCTTTTTAAAACATTTGCTATTATTTTTTGTGCGTTTGATTTTTCATTGCATTTGCTATCTTTTATTTTGATATTCTTTGAAGCAAGGAAGCTTTTGACTGACTGAACACAACTGATATATTCCAAATAGGTTACACTGATAGTATATTTTTTCGCAGAAAGCTTTATAACTTAAAAAGCATCCCTTTTCATCAACCATATCTCTTACTAGGAAGTTTTTGTGTGTCCATTTTCTAAAGAAAAATGTACTATTATCAATTCTGAACTTGCCGTTGTCAAACAAGGGTTCTGCTAATACTTCTTGTGCTTCTTTTACAGACACGTGTTTGCAGAAATTTCGCATAAGCTGTGAACACATCCTTCCAAAATTTGTTACAATTATTTTGAAGTAATATCAGAGGCCCACACTGTTCCAATGATTCTATCTCAGGACAATCCATAAACAGTATGTTTTTTTTCCATTTGGATGTTCCTGTGAGGATCTTTTTCATCCAAGTCGTTTTTAGGACCTGTATAAACACTTGTATTTCATGAATACCCAGGCCACCATTTTCAGTGTGGTGAACTGAATATTTTCTTTTTATCTTATCTGGTTTATTATCCCATATGAATTTGAAACACAAGTTTTGTAGCTTTGTTCACATCTATTCTTGTTCTGGTTCACACCTTGCTACTACTCTTATTGTAAGAATTACGGCTGAGGAAGGTGGAGAATGACGAGGATTTGTCTAAACGGTGCTGTTGAAACAGGTGGGCCTTTTATTTAGGCTTGCAGCCTGCTTGTGGGGTGGACGTCAACGAGGCAAGGCTCCCTAACCTAAACTAAACATGAA
>JADBJO010003475.1:7500-12500 GCA_016801955.1 Conus betulinus | reverse complement strand
TCCTTCTTGAAGACATCGTTTCTCAATTCCCCTCAATCTTACACAGACAGACAAACAGACAGACAGACAGATAGATAGATAGATAGATACACACACACACACACACACACACACACACACACACACACACACACACACACACACACGTTCTTTTTCTTTTCTTTTTTTTTTTTTTCCTTTTCTTTTTTTTTTCAACTTATTTCCATGTTTGATCGCCAAGGAAGGGTTGATAGTTTTAAGAACTTAATAATCAGCTCCCAAAGTTATATGGTGGTGCCCCCCCCCCCCCCCCCCCCCTCCCTCCCCCAACGGAAAAGCAAGGAGTTACAGTTATTGGGTTGGTAGGGGGAGGAGGGTGGAAGGTTGGAGGAGAGAGGAGGAGGAGGACGGAATGGAAGGTGGGGGGAGGGGAGGATGTAGTGAGAATACAGACCAGTGAACAGTCTAGAATGAGAAGAAACGGAACTCGAGTCCTCGGAATCTGATTGGAAGGGATGACGGGCGGGCGGCAAGAGAAGGGGGAGGGGGAGGAAAGCGAGTGGAGGGGAAGAGGGAGAAACAAAATGATCATCCTGCGTAAATCTAGTGATGATGAGGCTGCGGTGTGTGTGTGTGTGTGTGTGTGTGTGTGTGTGTGTGTGTGTGTGTGTTGTGTGTGTGTGTGTGTTGTGTGTGTGTGTGTGTGTGTGTGTGTGTGTGTGTGTGTGTTGTGTGTGTGTGTGTGTGTGTGTGTGTGTGTTTGAGTGTGTGTGTGTGTGTGTTGTGTGTGTGTGTGTGTGTTGTGTGTGTGTGTGTGTGTGTGTGTGCGTGAGTGTGTGTGTGTGTGTGTGTTTGTGTGTGTGTGCGTGTGTGTGTGTGTGTGTGTGTGTGCGTGTGTGTGTGTGTGTGTGTGTGTGTGGTGTGTGTGTGTGTGTGTTTGATTGTGTGTGTGTGTGTGTGTGTTGTGTGTGTGTGTGTGTGTGTGTGTGTGTGTGTTTTGATTTTGGTGTGTGTGTGTGTGTGTGTGTGTGTGTGTGTGTGTGTGTGTGTGTGAAAGAATATCTATACAGCGAAGACGGGTTCGGTTTCTAGCTTATGGGGAAGGTGAGAAAGAGAGACTCTTCAGAGAGAGAGAAAAAGGGGTGTTGGGGAGGGAGGGGGGTGCCCGGGGGAGGGGGGTGCCCGTGGGAAGGGAGAAAGGTAGGAGTAAGGGAGTATGACAAACCAACTCAAGACTTTGATCACCGATGGGAAAAATAGGGGGGATGGATCTTGCCGGGTGTGTGGAAGGAAGGAAAAGCCGTGGAAACGAGGGTACGTCTGGGGAAGAAAAAGGTAGAGAGAGAGAGAGAGAGAGAGAGAGAAGAGGGAAATGGGAACCGGACCCGGAGAGAGAACAGATTTCATAATGTAGAGGAGGGAGAGACAGAGAGGGGGAGGACAGAAAGAGTGGGGTGGGAGGGAGGGAGGGGAGGAAGGACGGCGCGCGGAAGTCTGCGGTTGTTGGGAGGATGGGGGGGGGGGGGGGGGGGGACGGGTGTAGAGGGAGGGGAAGGGGAAGGGTGGGGAGGGGGGGGGGTGGTCGTCGCAGGTGAAGGCAAGCGTAAAGAAGGCCACACAGTCTGGAGAGGGCGGATCGAAGGCTTTGGGTGTCAACGCTGCACGTCTCCTATAGAGAGACAGATAGATAGATCCTACCAGGAAAGGCCGTTGAAAGAAAATCACCCGACACCGTCCTCCCGGGGGTTTGTTGATTAGACTGTAATAAAAAAAAACAAAAAAAAAAACAGAAAAGAAATACAGAAAGAAGAAGAAGAAACGGAAAAGAAAGAAAGAAAGAAAGAAAAAAGGACAAGGTCTCAGGGGGGGAGGTGGGGGTGAGCGGACAAGATCTAAGGGGGAGGAGGGGGGGGGGGGGGACTAATGACTCATCTGTGACTTGGTCTTTTTGTCGGCGCTTCCTGCCTGCTTGGCCGCCAGCCGCCTCATGCTTTCAGCCCGTCACCCAAGCGGTAAGGTCGACGTTTGAAGAGTGGGGGGGGGGGGGGGGGTGGGGGGGGGGGGGTGGGGGGGGGGGGGGGGGGGGGGGGGGGGGTGGGGGGGGAGGGGGGGGGGGGGGTGGGTGTGGAGGGGTGGTGGTGGTGAGGAAGATGAACGATGACACAAATGATGAAGAGAGAGAGAGAGAGAGAGAGAGAGAGATTCGGATAATTCATTTTATGCATAGGCCCATTGCCCCTCATGAAGGGTACACTTTCCATTGATGAACTTCATACCATTTTCCCCTCAGTAACTACACGCACACACAGTCGTATGTTGCACACGAGAGAGAGCGAGAGATCAGAGAGAGAGAGAGAGAGAGAGAGAGAGAGAGAGAGAGATTCTATTTTGAATGATTGTGTCAAGTTTATAATCAAAGTACGCTGATGAAGCGGTGAGAGAGAGAGAGAGAGAGAGAGATAGAGAGAGAGAGAGAGAGAGAGAGAGAGAGAGATATTCTATTTTGAATGATTGTGTTCAAGTTTATAATCAAAGTACGCGCCTGATGAACGCGGTTTTAGAGAGAGAGAGAGAGAGAGAGAGAGAGAGAGAGAGAGAGAGAGAGAGATTACTGCGTGGTCGCGCGGAAAAAAATAAAGCAGAGACAGATGACAGCATGTGCGCATGATCTGTCCCTCCAACCCCTACACCACCACCACCACCACCACTTCCATCTCGACCCCCTTCACCTTCTCTCCTCTCTCTCTCTCTCTCTCTCTCTCTCTCACCCCCACCGCTTCATCAGCGTACCTTGATTATAACTTGACACAATCATTCAAATAGAATCTCTCTCTCTCTCTCTCTCCTCTCTCTCTCTCTCTCTTGGTCTTTTCCCCTCTTTCGTTCCCCACCTCGTCTCTCTCTCCTCTCTCTCTCTCCCCTCTCCTGCTTCTCTCTCCTCTCCTCTCTCTTATTCCTCCCACTTCTCTCCCCTTCCCCCCACCTGTCGCTCCACTCTCTCTCCTCTCCCCTCTCCTCCCCCTCTCCCCTCACCTCTCTCTCCTCTCTCTCTCTCTCCTCTCTCTCCCTCCCCGGGTCTTTGTCCTTTCCACCGGCCTCCCCCCCCCCGTCACCCCTCCGCCCCTCCCTCTCCCCCGCTTCTCTCCCCTCCCCCTTCTCCTCTCTCTCCGCTCCCCCCCTTCTCCTCTTCTCTCCCCCTCTCCCCCTCCTCTCTCCTCTCTCCGCCGCTCCCTCTCTCTCTCCCCCAGCTCCCCCCCCCCCCCCCCCCTCTCTGTCCTCTCTCTCTGTCCTCTGCAATCACTGTAACCGCCACTTCACAATGAATTGGTGGAGACATAAATAAGCTGGCCACGTGAATGACGCACACTCGCGCTGGGAATCGAGATAATCCCTGGTCCGCAGATTGTGTCTCCTCACTCACTCTCGTCTCTAGGGCTCTCCTCTCTCCTCTCCTCTCCCTCCGCTCCCCCCGCCCTCCCCCCCCCTCTCCTCTCCCCCCCCCCCCCCCCCCCCTTCCCCCCCCCCCCCCCCACCCCACCCCCCTTCGCCCGCAGTCCCCCTCCGCGTTTCACTATAGCGGTAGCTCTGCATCACTTCCCCCCATTCCAACTTCCACCCTCACTCCAGGAGCTGATTCCGAGTCAACTGCATTCTCCGCCTGCTCAAATTCAGTGCCAGTCATCTTCTCCCCCCCCCCCCCCCCCCCCCCCCCCCCATTCATCACCACCCAACCCTCCCTTCTCTCTCTCTCTCTCTCTCTCTCTCTCGCCTCTCTCTCTCTCTCTCTCTCTAGTTTTTCGATGTTGTGCAATGGGTTTTTCTCCTTTGCTCCCCCCTTTGTGGCCTATCCATCTCTCTCCTTGAAAGATTCAAAACTTCTTTCCTTTCTTGTTTCAGTGTATTCCTGCAAGCTCTTCCATATTAATCAGGCTACTAGGCAGCGTGCGAGACTGAAAGCACTGTCCCACACTGGACAATGTGTCGCTGGTCATTCTGCGGCGTCGGTTTGGCGCGAACGCTTCCCTCTGTGTGTGTGTGTGTGTGTGTGTGTGTGTCTGTCTGTGTGTGTGTGTGTGTGTGTGTGTGTGTGTGTTGTGTGTGCGTGTGTGTGTGTGCGTGCGTGCGTTCGTATGTGCGTGCACGAATGCGCGCGCGCGTGCGTGCGTATGTGCGTGCGTGGATATGTGTGTGTGTGTGTGTGCGTGCGTGCATGTGCGTGCGTGCGTATGTGTGTGCGTGCGTGCATGCGTGCGTGCATGTGTGTGTGTGTGTGTGTGTGTGTGTGTTTCTGCTTTTGGTCGGTTCGTGTTCTACATCGAAATGACACACACAGATCACGGATGGAGAAGGAAACGGGCGTTTGTAACGCTGGCCGAAAACAAGCTTTCAACCAAACGCACAGCATCACAAGACCTGCCGCTCGGGAAAGCCCGGGCTTTTCCCGCAAAAAGATCGAACGGATCATGGATCTGCCTGTGCTCCGGATCCGCACCAACGAGTTCGTATATATTTGGGATACGTTCAACTTTTCTACCCTAGTTTTGTTTATTTATAAGACCGGTTCTGTATTTGGGGAGTAATTTCGGTAGACGGGCGAACGACCAACACACTGACGCAGGTTAAACGAAAACAAATGAAGAAATAAACCTACTCGGCGGTGATAACGCGGTATAGGAAGAGTTGGTTGAGGCCGTACGTTGGTCTGTTTGTGCTGAGATATATCAGAATGTTCGCTGAAGCGCCCACACGTCCAGTTCACTGTTTCGCATGGAATGGTCTCATTAAAACGGGGATTGTAATAGGTGCTTAAGAGAGAGAGAGAGAGAGAGAGAGAGAGAGAGAGAGGGTGACTGAGTGAGTGAGAGACAGACAGACAGACAGGTTTCTGTAATTGTTTAACGTTCCAACATTCCACCTTGTTGTAAGGATTCGTACATCCTCTCTCTCTCTCTCTCCTCTCTCTCTCACTCTCTCTCTCCTCTCTCTCTCTCTCTCTCTGTGTGTGTGTCTGTCTGTCTGTC
>JADBJO010003475.1:0-5000 GCA_016801955.1 Conus betulinus | reverse complement strand
AAAAGCGATCAGCCCCAACCTGCACGTTACAGGCAGTCGCGCAGGAACAAGGCGGTAGCCTACTCCCAGGGTTTTTTTTTTTTTTTTTTTTTTTAAATCTACATAAAATAAAGAAAAGAATATGAATGGCGCAATAGTATTAGGGACGTACTCTTACCGGGAAGATCTGGTGAATGAAAAAAAAAAAAAACCGTACAAGTTTGTCGGATCTATATTACGCGCACCTGCCGAAGAAAAGGTAAAAAAAAAAAAATAAATAAAAAAAAATTTTTAAAAAAAGGCTATCCCCAAAACTAACCTGACCTTACTCCACCCTAATTTAGTCCACTTTACTTTTCAGAAAACCTTGGGGAAAAAAAAAGTGAAAATGATAGAATAAAATGAAAAAAAATATATATAAAATGAAAAATGTAAAAATGTCCAGCCTTTTATTACATTCATGACAATGACTTCCTCTGATCATGACATTTGTGTTCCTATCATTTTGTACGTTTTGTTGTTGTGGTTGTTGTTGTTGTTGTTGTTTTCTTCCCATGCCGCAGCCCAAATTTCACAGAGAAACCTGTTGTGACGATACAGCGACACGAAACGACAGGGCCTTCAGCTTGAAGCTCAGTTAGGTTTGAAAGGGTCGCCTATGCATTACGGTTGCACGTCGTCCTCAACTTTTCGTTCCTCTGTGAAAGCCTGTCCCTGCTTTATAAATACGGTTTTTCGTTTTGTTTTGATTTGTTTGTTGTTTGTTTGTTTGTTTGTTTCTCTTTGTTCGCTTTTTTTGTTTTGTTTTTCTTTCAATAGGCGATTTCAAAACGGATTCCATTCAATCAATATTGTTTAGAGCCCAGCCGACCCACTTACAGTCACACGAAGGCCGTCACCTCATCAGCGCCCATTTCTCACAAAAACAGCTGTTTTTCAATCGTTAAAAAATCGTAAAACAGGTTTTATTTTTCTTTCTTTCTTTCTTTCTTTTTAAAACACGAAATCTGCTTTGAAATTTTTCATCTATACAATAGGAGGTTAGACGAAGAATATTTCTTTCAATATCTCAATAATCGCATCTGGCGGAGCTGTTCTTGCACAGTTTTCATGGAGTCTGTTGTATTCATCATACAAATCCCAACACACTGTTTTATAGTGCGTAGTTCATCACACGTAGTGCTATATAATCATGAGTGGCAGCCCAAATCACATGGAATACATCGAGGAGCTCTCTCGCCATTTGAAAGATATTAAAAAAGTGTAGAAAGACGTGACCAGCGCGTAATAGGCGCAAAAACCCTTTCTATTCTGCGGCCACCAGTTGAAAAACTCGGTAAAGTTCGGACGGATTTGAAACAGTTTACTATCCGCCTGTTCGTTCTAATCTTCTCGCCAGATGCCAGAGGTCTTTGACAAACAGTTCACTATCCGCCTGTTTGTTCTCATCTTCTCGCCAGACGTCTTTGACTTACGTCTGAACTTCGGGCTTCAGATCATATGAGGGACAGAAGAATCTGCACAATCTTTTCAGCATCAAGGCGGCATCAACGCTACAGCCAAAGCTCGACCTCAGTACTGCATTTCTGTACCGGCTCAAAGGACGCTACAGTAAGAATGACAGGTCATCTCTGTTGGAGGAAGCAACGAAAAAGAAACTAACACATGAAGGCTCTAATGGTCAGTCATTGTCTCCCAGTCCGTTCGTTGGTTGCCCCCTCCCCCACCCCTTCTCCCACCAGCAAGATTACATCAGAAATGACTTAACTGCTTTTTTTTTTTTAACAGAACTTGATGGAAAAGGTGCAATGAGGCCCGAGGACAAACCCACTGACTACTCCAAACTATTCGTTACGCGAATCCGGATTTACAAAAAAAAAAAAAAAAAAAAAAAAAAAAAAACGACTCGGGGGAACTTTCAGATAGATAACGCAAAAACCTCCAGATCTATTTTAACTAGACTTTGTCGAAGATTGGAACGTGACCCAAACACGTAATTTGAACCTTTGGAATGGATTTATGCCGCTCATCTGGATTTAAAAGATCAAATGAATTATAGCCTATGTACGGGGGAAAAAAAAAAACGGATATAGGTCCACGCATGATCAGATTTGTGGTACTGTGGTGAATGCAAAAGACCTCATTTCGCCCCCCCCCCCCCCCCCCCCCCCCCCAAAAACACACACACACACACACACACACACACACACACACACACACTCAACACACACACCGCACACATTCAACTCTCCCATAAAGTTCATTGTGCCGATAGCTCGCGCCCCTCCACAAGACAAAGACCTACAGTCTCAAGCATTTACTTGTCCCACTGCTCATAAGACCCAAAACCATCTAGTGCGTTGAAGCCTTCAGGAAGCTGTTCAGCCTCATGGCTCAAAGAGCGCCAACGGTCCTCGAGAGCCAGGTGCAGGACCGACACCGAGACGCTGACGTCCAGCTCCAACCGTCCTGCTTGGATCCCACGTGTAACGTCTCTCTTGTCCGCAGTTCAAATCCACTGAGAACCCCATGAATAGCTGTGGTGGGAGGTGCGATGCATTCCTCTTCTGCGAATGCTAGTTTGACACCTACCTGTCCATACCTCCCCCCCCACCCCCCCCCCCGGGAAATGCGAACTAGTCTCCGTTTCGCCCTCATAC
This sequence comes from Conus betulinus, assembly GCA_016801955.1. Classification (NCBI taxonomy): domain Eukaryota; kingdom Metazoa; phylum Mollusca; class Gastropoda; order Neogastropoda; family Conidae; genus Conus; species Conus betulinus. Next base: position 2,361 of record JADBJO010003475.1, on the reverse strand, counting down.
TTAACTAGATGTCTGGCTACCTACAGATGTAGTTCTGGAGTCCGAAACACACGAAGAATGCAAGAGAACTCATCTCCGACGTTAGGAAATCTACTAGGAATTTGCCTGAGGGACTAAAGAGCATTCGCTCGACTCATCACAGTATTCTTGTTAGCAAACTTAGAGAGGGGTAAACGAAAACGATCGACTGGCCCCGTGTTAGACGTGCATCTGTCTTGTTTGGAAATAATGATATGATTATTGCCTGGCCCTGTTTTATGTTGTAACTGTCGTGTTAGGACACACAGCCTACTGACTGTCTGGCTCCGTGTTAGATTGCTTGTTGACGGTCCATATCGGTGCACGACCGTCTTGCTCGGAAATGATTATGATCACCGGTCGGTGGGACCCCGTCTACACACGACTGTTATGTTCGGATATATAACGGTTTTCGTGAGTCATTTGTATTTGTGCGAGCGCCTTCTGGGAGGAAGTAAATGCTTGACGACGTGTTATGTGGCGACTGACTAGTTCGGAAATGTACTGACAGTTTGGCCGACGGTCTTACATACGATCGTCTTCATTGGAAACAGTTTCCAGGTTCCCTGTTAGCTGCGCAACTGTTTTCTTTCGGAAAATTTTTAACTACCGGACTCCGCGCTATTTATGAAAATGACTTGTTTGAAAAAAAAAATAATGATTTCCCACCGGGGCGGTCTAATGATTATTTTTTTTCTATGCTATTCATCCTTGATCTGGCTCCCCGCCAACACCGCCACACGAAAAGACTGCGGTAACAGCTGTTCTTGGGAATGCTTATATAAATCACGTGCGCTTTGTGTGTTCATATCGTTGAACTTGGGCTTCGGGCTTCATTATTCTTATCTCCGGTTTGTTTGATTGCGTGCGTGAGTGCTTGCTTGCGTGCGTGCGTGCGTGCATGCGTGTGTGTGTGTGTGTGTGTGTGTGTGTGTGTGTGTGTTCTTGCTGTGGAACTATTATTGTCGCATATGTTTTTTCTGCGGTCACGAGGTTGGTAGACTGGGGCATACAGGACTTTCCCGCCTTTCAAGTCCACGATAGTCTCATAATAACATCAACCGTGATTTACCAGCTGCCATGCAGTGTACGCTAGACCATAACTGGTTGAACGAAGCACTGCTTCCCGTGACCAGATCGCAGACCCGTCGTGTCTTTCTCAACTCAAGTCCGCCATCCCCCTGATCTAGTCTGCACAAACCGCTGCGTTAGGACCAACTACGGACTGACTCTTACACTTGGAATGAGCTTTTCTCAGAAGAGAAAGCACGTCCTGAAAAATGCTGCTTTGCTGGTGCTCGACTTGAGGCAGATTCTGAGGTCTACTGAGTTTGCGAATGTGTGTGTGTGTGTGTGTGTGTGTGTGTGTGTGTGTGTGTGTGTGTGTGTGTGTGTTTAATGTATCAAATTGACCCGATGTCTTTGTCCAAAATATCACCTATTCATTACCAAACCACAGCCATAGCCAGCGAAATGTTGACTTATCAATCAGGAAATCAAATTTAGGTCAACCAACCACAGACTGACTTCTGCCAGAGGAGAGGTTGTCAACCTGTTAACAATTTTGATTTCAGGTGAGCTTGCATATATATATATATATATATATATATATATATATATATATATACATATATATATATATATATATATATATATATATATATATATATATATATATGTTTACTTCCCTTTGCGGGATCCACCCGGTTGCGTTTATTATCGCCGACTTTATTGCGCGCGCGCGCGCACACACACACACACACACACACACACACACACACACACACACACACACACGCTTTTTCTTTCTGCTATTAATGTTATGTTGCAAGATGGTGACAACGTTGGAATAGTTTAACTGAATGTCCTAACTTGATCATCTGTGCCGCACAAAACCTCTGATTTTCATATGACAATAACATGTCTTCTTCTTGTTCTTCACACACATTTTACGGTCGCCTAATATGATGTGATTGACATGAAAAAAACATCCTGGATGAAGAAAAAAAAATAAGGGGCGGGAGAAAGAAGAAGACAGACAGAGAGACAGACAGACAGACAGACAGAGAGACACACAGAGAGAGAGAGAGAGAGAGAGAGAGAGAGGCGGGTTAAGAGAAATACGGGGATGGGGTTGAGTGGGTGCATCCATGGGTGGAAAGGATGGGTTTGGTTCAATTATTGCTTTCCTGCATATGCCATCTCTCTCTCTCTCTCTCCTCTCTCTCTCTCATGCGCGCGCGCGCGCGTGTGTGTGTGTATGCGTGTGTGTGTGTGTGTGTGTGTGTGTGTGTGTGTGTGTGTTCCAGGTAGGTCTCCAAACCAGAAGATACAGGTCCCGAA
>JADBJO010003474.1:237500-242964 GCA_016801955.1 Conus betulinus | reverse complement strand
AGACAGCGGTCAATTGACCAGGTTACAGCGCTTCAGCTACACAGGAGGAAGCTATCGTGCCGCGTTTGACAGATGTGTGCCAGCCGTGTTGAATTTTTTTTTCATTTTAAATATTCTTCTTTTCAAAATTTCCAACTCTGTGGTTTCTGCAAAATATAAACAGGTATCAATCTGATTATAACAGTATAAAATTTGATCAGAAAACGAGTTTTCCTCTCCCACGATTTCATTGATGTTGTTTATAGCCCTGTGGACCGTTTTTCCAACCGCTGACACAGGTGGTTGACAAACTGATCTGGAATATTGTGACATGAATTCATGATGCAGTTTGTGTGTGTGTGTGTGTGTGTGTGTGTGTGTGTGTGTGTGTGTGTGTGTGTGTGCAGGGAATCTCTCATTCTCTGTCTCTGTCTGTCTCTGTCTCTATCTGTCTGTCTCTGTCTGTCTCTCTAAGCCTCACATCACATTAAATGAAGGTATTATTCAGCACACACACACACACACACACACACACACACACACACACACACACACACACACACACACTTGAATTATCCATCAAGTATGCCCTCAGCGTGTGCATCTGATTTCAAAGTTTAGTGGAAGTAAACCAAAATACGAATATTGCTGTTGAACTTTGCGCATCATGTTTTGAGATTTGCGCAATATTTCCTAAATTTCATTTAATTCATCTATTTAATTTCAGACTTTCTAAGAACTACTTTTCTCACGGCCAAAGCGTCATTTACCTTCCGGTAAAGGCAAGCATAACTTCTCTAATTCTTCTTTCGGCTGCCTTACAAATAATTTTGTACATAAGCTGAAAAGGGATCACGAGCAATTGCTGGTGAGAAGTAGTTTAAAAACATCACCAAGTCAGCGGGTCTTACCGGACTTCATTTGCTAGGACAGGGGAGAGTCATGTTAGAATGTGACCCTCCCTGTTGACCTGGCCTGGAAGTCAACATGGAGATTGTACATTGTACGATAAGAACTCTGAATCTGATTGAATCTGATTTGCACATTTTCCGTTCTTCATCATGCTGTGTGTCAAATTCCCCCCCTTTTTTTTGCAGGAGACTGAACAAGCTTCTTGAACAGCACGCCCTGTGTTTGAAGACTGGGGGAGACAGAACAGCGCTGGGTGGTAACCAGTGATGATGGCTCTGATAATGCACATGGATCACGATACCAACAAAGAACATTAGCGGTAGCAGTCCAGGCAGAGAACAAAATATTACAGTTTTGATTTAGGATGCATACATACAACACCTGCACATACTTCCCTCCCCCACATCCCTTGTCCCTTTCTCCAAAACACACACAAACGAACACAGGCACAAATAGACACAGGGCAGTCAGAAAAATAGATACACAGAGACAGATACACACAGACACAGAGACACATGCAGCGCCAGCCAGCCAGCCAGCCAGCCTCACACACACACACACACACACACACACACACACACACACACACACACACACACACACACACACACGTACACAAGAACTGCACACAACATTTCACATTAGAACCTAGAACGATTAATTATATACTTTATAAAAAAAAAAAGTATAAAGACAAGATATCATAAGACCACCATTCAACAGCGCTTTATTCAAGAAATGTAACAGATTTCGTACTTCACTGTTCTGTCTAGATATAATTAAACCAGTATGTATAGTGATCATAAAGTTGCCAATATAGAACAAGACACATGTTGGATTATTCATTTACATTTAACGGATGTCATATTCGACCATGATTTTTTTCAAAGCATCATTAAAGAGCAAATTACACGGATGTGAAGCACAGAAGTCAATAGTGTAGCTTTTGAGGTTTTGGGTTTAACTGCTTCAGAATTTGTAGCATTTGAATGGAGAATGTAGTCTTCTCATTGAGTGTCTATGTTAACAATTTTGAACTACGTCAAATTTATTCACTGCTTAGTTTCGTTTAACAAGATTGTGTCTTTTGGCTGTATATACACATAGTTCCACAGTACTGATGGGCAGCATATATATATATATATATATATATATATATATATATATATATATATATATATATACGCCTGTAGATCTTTTCTGCGTTCATTTTCAATACTATCAGTTCTTTTTTTTTGCATGATGTTATCCTTATCACTATAAACTGGCTGATTTATTGGTGTCTTATGTTTGTTTGCTGAGACCTGACGGGTCTTTTCAGAAACCTATTAAGTCTTAGACTCAGTCCCATCTACTGCCTCACTAAACTCAAATCAGATAGATCACAAGTAACTTAGATAGATCACAAGTAACTTAGATAGATCACAAGTAACTTAGATCACAAGTAAATTAGATAGATCACAAGTAACTTAGATAGACCACAAGTTGCACAATTCGCGAGCATGTCGGCAAGAAGAACAACTGTTTCTGATACGCCATAATGAAGGGTAATAGACACTTATCTATTTTTGCTTGTATTATGATTTTTGTTGCTCGTGTGTGTACTTTCAGTAGATGTTTCTAAAAAACTAAATAGGAATTTTCCCACATGGTATGGATACTGCTTGCGATGGGGAAAAGAAAGCTTGTTTAATATGTGCAGACAGAATCTTATGGGTGGTGGTGCTAATAAATAAAGCTTACAAAAGTAGTTGAGTGTGATTAAACGTTCGCGTGCGTGCGCCCACGCGCACGCTTTTATATGCGTGTGTGTGTGTGTGTGTGTGTGTGTGTGTGTGTGTGTGTGTGTGTGTGTGTGTGTTTGGAAACCGTGACGTGGAGAGAGAGAGAGAGAGAGAGAGAGAGAGAGAGAGAGAGAGAGAGAGAGAGAGAGCATAAAACAGTGAACAAAAGAATCTCACTCAGTTTTTCAACACGTGCATCCGCACATACACACGCACGCGCGCGCGCGCGCGCGCGCACACACACACACACGCACGCATACACGCCCGCCCGCACGCACGCACGCACGCACGCACACACACACACACATCAGCATACCAAAACATTCACTAGCAATGACAAAAGAGATCAAAAGTGTAATCATGTGTAAATTCAAACTTTCTAGTCCTGCAAACGACACATGCAGCACCGAAGAGCTGAAACAACTTTGATGTACAACGGTAGGCTAAATGATAAGACGAAATTGAACATCAATAATAGTCATAATGAGAGATATAGTAAAAGTAGTAATGATAATAATAGGTGCATTAAGTTCTGAGAGTGGCTTCAATGCAGCAGATTCATTAGTAACGATAATAATAGGTGCATTAAGATCTGAGACTGGTTTAAATGCAGCAGACTCATTAGTAATGATAATAATAGGTGCATGAAGTTCTGAGAGTGGCTTAATGCAGCAGATTGATTAGTAACGATAATACTAGGTGCATGAAGTTCCGAGAGTGGATTAAATGCAGCAGATTCATGTCAGTCAATGGCAGTCTTAGACTCTGACAACTTCGCACGAGCTGACGCGACACACACACACACACACACACACACACACACACACACACACACACACACACACACTTCATCGTGGTATCCTCTTTTTTGGTCTGTGTGTTTATCTGGGTTTTCATCGAGGGTAAGGACGACAATGCGTTTGACAGGTCTGCTCGCTGGTCTCGTCTGAGAACGAGTCGTGACAAGAGCTCATGGGTGACACGCTAGAGACCAATGTTTCTATCATGTGTGTATAATACACTAGGCATGTTTCCAAAGACTAGATCCGTCAATGGGGAGCCCAAGACACACACACATACATATTTCACCCTAAAAACAGAGTGTGGGAACATCTGTTCTTGCCACGGTGAACAATTCAACACGTCCATCCAGCCTGCAGCATTGTTGTATAGCGCCAGTGTTACCGACCATCCCTGACATGGGAACGACGCCAGTAGTGGAAACACTGTGTGTCTTAGTACTGTATCACTGTACCCATTGACGCTGCACTCTTCCGCATGAAGCTGAAACACTTGGTTTTCAACCACAAGGACTTGGTCAGTGTTCTCTTAGATACACTGGTCTGACTGAATTTTGCATGGAGACAGTCTGCTCTTTTGTGCATCCGTAAATCACACGTCGAGCACCATGTACATATTTTTACCTCTGGCATTCACATTCACGCTACGACCATGGACAGCAGACGTACACAGGAATTTGTCAGGCTGGCTCTTGATTAGGGGCAGTCGATCCTGGGGACGTGGGGATGGATTGGCCACACCCTCAAAAAAGTCTCCATCCAACATCACAAGACAAGCCCTTGAATGAAACCATCAGGGCAAGAGAAAAGTGGGAAGACCAAGACAGACATGGCGAAGGAGTACCGACGCAGAAGTGAAGGCCGCCGGAATGACGTGGGCCGAGCTGAAGAGGATTTCCAGAAATCGTGTCCGCTGGAAGAGTGTGGTTGCGGCCATAATAATGTTCCCCAGGGAATTCAGAGGACTAAGCGGATCCTGGGGACGACTGGAAATAACACTTTGATTTGAAGCATGGTTGGAACCACTGCTATACTGGTACTGACTTCCTGTATTGTAGTTTCCTCGCTGTTCGCTTGATATGGAAGCAATAAATAAAAAGCACTGAAGTTTCTTTCAAAGCTTAAAGTCTGGCTTCTTTGCGGATTTTTCTCTCCGGGCTGTGCGTTCTTGTATTGATCCCTGAGCTTACATACGTTTTCGCAGTTTTAAAAACGTTAGCCGCCAACAGAAACTTCTGATAAATCCTTTGAAAGCAAATCGCACAAACTTTCAAAATCGTGAGTGATCCCTGAAAGATCAATCCATCAGCCCTTTAAGTGACCAGAACGAAATCAAAATGCGGCAAATAACTCGTTCGCGTCAGACAGAACAGTACGAAATTTCTCACAGAAACCTTCCTCTGCATACTGACTTGTTTGTGGTTAGTTCCTCTTTGAAATCGTCCAAAGTAATCGACTATTTAGCTTGAAAGCGTATGGAACAAGGATTGTGTTTTGTCACAAAAATGGGGAAAGAGACATACACTGGCCATTTTCCTTATGCCACGCAACAAGAAGTGGCATGCGTTTCAAATTGGAACAGAGGCAAGTCGATTTCATCAGGTAACTTACCAAAAGAGGAAGTTTGGGAATGTATAAGGCTTCAGCAGAGGACACACCATACTGATTATCATCACCAGCACCAGCATCAAAAGTCTTTTGACTATTATTCAGGTTTTCTCATTCTGAATTCATGTTGCATCGGTCTCTCTTTATATCTTCTCTTTTTTCAGCTGTCACTATAACTTTTGTCCTTTTTTTTTCCAAACGTAGTTTTCGTTTTCTGTCCTCTTTTTCTATCTGCGGTTTTAGTTTTGTTATCTTTCTCTCGCTCTTTCCACTCTTCCACTCCAAATTAGGTAATGTATTCATTTAGGTTATCTCAAGTGCAACTGAGTTTCCTATCCTGCACTTGGAAACGCTCTACATCTTCCAGAAAAAAAAACAAAC
>JADBJO010003474.1:220000-235000 GCA_016801955.1 Conus betulinus | reverse complement strand
ATGGACCAGCTAAAATGATATTTTGACAGACCAGAAGGACATTATCCCAAAAGTATAGAGATTTTTTGAACCGTGAAATACAGTAACTTCAGCAGGTTACTGTGAAACAGGTCATTAATTCATGATTTCCCATGCCTAAATGAAATGGACGCAGAAAGGTGGTATCGATCTTCCAGAATTAAAAAAAAAATCTTTTAGGGCTGATTCGTGTACCTAAAGCTGAAAAGCCACCCACTAAAATTGTGGGATACTCTGTTGCACTTACTTCTTTCGGCGGACGCTGGTAAATGTGCACGGTCCAGAATTTGTATCAAATTTCACGCAGTCTAGCCAGTCCTGGAAGCATGTAGTTTCATTGCTACACGCATACTCCCCAAAGACATACACACAAACCAACTCTGCTGAACTTCTAGCTGGACTGTTATGTTACAACAAGCGATTTCAAGTAGAGAGATGTGCATGTTTTAAAAACACTAAATAGCTAATATTTTCAGTGTCACCCATTTGGTGAAAGGCAGCTGGATATCTCATACGCGCGCATTAAAAAAGTACACTCTCAAAAAAGTGATCTGGTCACTACTGGTGGGACTGAAAACCAACAATGACTGATTTTTGCGCAACGAGTCCGGTACAACAAGTCCCGTATTGCTACCATAAAGAACAAGTATCTAAACTCACCAGTGTGTTAAATTTATTCACCATCAGTAAACATTCAAAAGTGTATTACAATGTCTTTACTGCGGCAAAATGTTGTGATGAAAGGGACATACAACCATTGAGGCATGATGACCAGAAATCCTGCCTTTTTCCACGTGAATGAAATGTATGATGTACAGCTGCAAATACTTCAGCTTCAAATAGTAAGCAGCTTTGTTTTGAACGATTGTTATTTAAAGAAATTGTATCTAGTTGCAAAGTGAGACGACTGCAGGCGGAAATCTAAACAACTCTTGAATAAATGTTAGCGAAACGCCCAGAGAAACGTGGACAAACGAGTCACAAGACAAAACACAACACACGGAAGTTCCTTACGCTGAACTCTGAAGCGATCTGAAGCGATCAAAGCTAAGTGAATTTTCGTTATTTTATCTATTTGTGTCTCACCTGAAGAAGACCTAAGAGGTCGAAACGCGTTGAGTTTTGTCTTGTGACTCGTTTGTCCACGTTTCTCTGAGCGGTTCGCTAACATTTTTAAAGATTTGTTGGAAAAATTGTAGTTTTTGTGGCACATGCAAAGACAGTGCTGACAGATTTAACGATTTTGTGGAATGCACTTACTAATCTGATGAAGTCAACATGCTTAAATCATGAGAATGTGCCTTTCAAGGAATCATTTGTGAAGCTCAGCCATGATGATACGATCGTTACTGATAACATATTTCAACATTTTTCATGTGGTATCTATCCAACTATCTATCTATCTATCTATCTATCCATCTATCTACATGTATGTGTGTGTGTGTGTGTGTGTGTGTGTGTGTGTGCGTGTGTGTGTGTGTGCGTGCGTGCGTGCGTGCGTGCGTGTGTGTGTGTGTGTGTGTGTGTGTGTGTGTGTGTGTGTAAAAAAAATAGACAATATTAGTGGTCTTGAAAAAAAAAAAAAAATTGGGAAGCCTATCACGTGTTTAAATATGTGCAGAATTTCTGTTGACGAGATGGTTGTCCTACAGCCTATTACTCAATACTGCCCGACTGTTCGGCCTTCATGTTTCAAACGGCATGTTTTGTTGTATCCATGATAATGTGTAAATGAACATGTAGTTGCGCAGTATTGAGAGCCTTAAAACCATTATTTTGTCAGAGGTACTCACTGAAAAAAACATTTGTGTAGATGATCAAGCAAGTGACATTTAACTCTCTCTCTCTCTCTCTCTCTCTCTCTCTCTCTCTCTCTCTCTCTCTCTCTCCTCTCTCTCTCCTCCTCTCCTCCTCTCCTCTCTCTCTCTCTCTCTCTCTCTCTCTCTCTCTCTCAAATTGAAATCTTTACATGAATATTTAATGTCAATATATCCATGTTTACCTTCTTTCGTTGTTGTTATCGTTGCTTTTTTGAGGGGTGGGGGTGGGGTCCTTTTTCTTTCTTTCGGCTTTTTTTTTTCCTTTTCGTACCTTTCGTTTATCTCCTGGCAATGTACGTGTACAAAAGCAAACTAAATGTGTTAAAACGAAAATCCCAGCACAGCGACCGAACACATCCATTGAAAGATTAGAACAGATCCAAGCACCTGCTTCTTAGCTGTCTGACTGCATAGTGTGGAGAACGTCTCATGAAACTGAGTCAAGCAGCCAGCTTTTTGCACAGCTCTGGAGGTACTATACTCAGTAAGGCAGGATTGCATGAATAAAAATATTATTTTGTATCCTTCTGTATACACGTGATAACATTGTAGAAAGTGATTTAAACAAACTTTTTAAACAATTGTGGTTAGCAAACACCAAAACGGATAGTATTTCTTTTGTTTGGCATTTCTGCGTGTCCTTAGCACGTCTGTATTTGATTATCTTTGTTCTGTATCCGGCATGTTATAGAAAACGCTTCTACCCTTGCATTCAAAAGATTTCAAGATTCAGATATTTGAACTAAAGAGCAACAAATGTTAAAACCGCTGCTGCTGCATTCCATTCTGAAAGTAACGGTGTCCTCCATGTTTTCTTTGTATCAGACACTGTTGTATGGCAATTTGACTTCATCACACACAGTAGAGTAATGTCCTGGCGCAATAACTTGATACCGTTTCATTTTAGCTTCTTTTTTGTTTTAATACACATCGAGTGTTAGTCCTTAGGTGTGCACGTAACATTTTCTGAAAACGGAGCTCTTTGGCTTTGCGTCGTTTCTCCAATACTATGTTCAAGGTGTAGAGGAATGGGTTCAGAGCTGAATTCAGTGGCAAAACAAAAATGGCCATTCCCACGTTGATCTCCCCTGGAATGACGACTCCACTGGCAGCCAGGACTCCACACAGACCAATAGGAAACCAGCACAGAAAATCAGACACAACAACGGAGAAAAAGACGCCTTGCAATAGTTGCTTCCTTAGACTGTGTACTTTCGGAGCCTATGGCTTTGGTCTTCGCCACTGGATTAGACATAACGTTCCTCTCCTCACTGACCAGTAAATAAGAAACTGACCCACGCCAATGATGAGAAACAGAATTAGGTTGCATATGATCATGATAGTGAACGAATAAATGCGACCAGGAAAGTCAGCTCTGGTGACAGGCAGTGGAATACAGATACCTGTCTGGCGGGAAAATTCCCAGTGTGCGGTGACAGGAAGCAGCAGAGGCACCCCTGCCAGCAAAAGTCCCAGAGCCCACATGATGGCACAGGCAATGTGAGCTGATCTGACCCCAAACCTGATGTGACTGAAAGGAAAACGGAGCACAACAAAACGGTCCAAAGTGATGAGGCAGATTAGAAAGGCTGAAACTTCAGATGATAACAATGACAAGAACCCAGCTATGCTACAAGCTGAACTCTGTTTCCAAGCACTTTCATTCAGAATGTATCTTCCAGCATAAATCTGGTCTGCCACCCCAATGACGGCTAAATACCCCCATTAAAAAGTCAGACGCACACAGATGAATAACGAAAATCATAAAGCCAGTCTTGGTGCTTTCAGACAGAAAATAGAAACGGTAGACAAAACCACAGAAGTTTCCCACGACAGCAAGCACGGCAAATAACGCAAAAAAAACACGATAGCCAGTAGATTTCAGCAAATCATCACATGATGATATTTCATCAGATGGGGCTAAGCATTCCCCTCTGAAATTGTCTGGTAAAAAAGCAGAACAGCACAATTTGAAATTGTCTGCAGACACGTACACAAGATTTGCCATATGTTTCATGATGCCTGAATTAAAGTCTGTCACAGGGCAACCCTGTATATCGAAGAAACGAAGATTGCGAAACAAGCCTTTTACCTGCAATATCTCTATATTACTCCATGACAAGTCTAGAATTTGTAAATTTGGCATAAAGGATGACAAGGTGCTTGTATTCAGAGAATCTGCTCGACTACGGGAAATATTGAAAACTGCAAGTGATGTGTGTGTACATACTGTTTTGGGACATACCACATGCCACCAGTCAGAGGATTATTTGCCAGATTAAAGCTTCGGAGTTTGGCATTCCTGCAAAGTGGCTAAAGTTGACAGAATGAATCAGATTGTGGCTTAGGTCCAAACTATGAAGATTTGGTAGAACTACTTTTGTCAGTCTCCTCCATCCACACGCCTGGAAGCCCACGTAGATCAGCATGGTGTTATGCGCGATGTCATTTATACTCATTCCGCTACCGAGGCTTCAAGGTAGCGCAGCTGTGTGAAAGAGCTGACTGGGGGAAAAGAGCGATTGCAGGTGAAGGCCCAACCGTAACAAAGACATGACTCATGGCACGTGCTGTCACACATCAGTTCATCATCATGGTGTGGGCATTGTGGCTCACCATCGCACAGGTGATTCAAGTGCACACAGACCGGCTTGCCACCGCCGCGACAGCGATAAAACCCTGGGCATGTCGTGTGTTTATCACAGCCAGTCTCTCATCCCTATGATTCGGACAGTCGATCATGTCGTTACATCTGACAAAGACAGGGAGACAATAGCCATCATTGTGACACTTGAAATGGGTTTCTGGGCACCATGTGCTGTCTTCTGGTAAGCGGAAAATTCTGAACGCTCCGAATATATCAAAGTTGATCTCAGCAGGAGGGAGAAATGATCCAGTTATATAGCATTTGTGTTTTGTTTCAGTAGTCTTTCGAGCAGCGGTCAAGGATCTTGACGCTATTACATCCTTCGTTTGTATCTGCACACTGAACAGGAGACAGCAAGAACACAAATAATAATAATAATGGTTTCTTATATACCGCTTAATCAAACGAATTTCTCTACGCGCTTTACAAAATCATACTACATTCACCCTTCTCATATACAATAGTACACCTTACACCCAACTACAAATACTATTACTACAATAACTAACAAATCCTAATCCTACGAGTATGACATTCACTTATTTTTCAGTATCACTACACAAACTGAAAAATCTCTGATCGCAGAAAAAAGCAAGTAAATAAAACATTATATTTGCTACACTGCATTTTTTTGGGTGTCCCAACCTCTGCGCCACCTCAGAGCACCCACGCCGCTCATTCCGTCCACAGCCACAGCCCGGTCGGCCCCGCCGCAGTCCCGGCGCAGGCAATCCACAGGGAGCAGTCAATGTTAAGCCGTCAAGAGGCAACCCACCGGCGGAGACACTGCATTGCTGCCGAGTCACTTCAGTGGTGTTCAGTGGCGCCTGTTCTGATCTAACACACACAGGACACCACCTACTAAACCCCCTACTGACGACAATAATTGCTTAGTCGTGGACACGGCGTGAGTGAGCTCTCCCTCCGGAGGGCGCCACCACGTCCGTCCAACGACAGCCCCCATGGACTCGCCGATACCGGTGACCCCGACGGAACCAAACTAAGACCACAGACGTGGAGAGGAATTCAAAATTGAGGTCACCATGAGAGCAGGGCATGAAGGGCCACAGAATTTGAGACATTCTTTTAAATGGTGATCGATGAGAATGAGGATGATTAAGATGATGCTATGGATTTCCATTTCGGTCTGAAACTACATGACAGGGCCGTACTCTACGCTTCTTTCATAATATATCCGGCGTAAACCAGGCCCGAGAGATACAGGCACCTGCAGTGTTGGTCAGGAAATTTGAGCAACACTCTCAGAAACGCATCCATTAAGTGGATGAAACTCGACTGTGTGGTCCCAGTCTTCCCAAATGAGCCCGTAGCAAACTCAACTCTGGCTAGGAGCCGGTCGGGGCAGAAATGCTACACTGCATCTTAACCAGCATGACGTAAAATTTATGTACAAATTTTAAGACTCCTAACCCTATATAAATATTTGTATTGGGTTTAAACAGAACAATAACAATCACAGTTTATAGTTACATTTAATCACTCAACGTTGGAGTCCTGTAACAGTTATGTTTTTCGTTTAAAAAGTGAAATGAGATATCAGTTCACTTTTCTAAATTGTCTTATGGATGAAGAAAATAACGTAAAGAAGCAGATGTCTAAAATCGTCGCAGCCATTCCTCTAAAATTATGTTGGTTAATAATAGTTTACAATGACGACTTTTAAGGACACAGTACATGAATACGAAGCTAAATCACCATACGCATCCAATGATGCACAGGAAAGAGCACACTCACACATGTAAGAATGAGGAACGTGAGTTCTGCTGCTGACCTTGATACGTTGGCGGGTAATGGACTGCTTCTGTACTTTCTTTGGATTTTTTTTCTGTGGTCTTGCCTGGATTCAGCAGAATAATTCTTACACAGCTGTGCAGGCTTACTACCGAAGGAGTGAAAGGCAAAATTGTATGGACTGCGAGAACCATGCCTTGCCACTGAGTTCCTGTGCGTAAAGCAGGCTCAGGATCACTATCAGGACTTTTACGTTGCTGGAACCTTCCTAGGTTATAAATAGCAACGGAAAAAAAAAAAGAGAGCAGATTTCAAAATTTGGTTTATTTCCTTTTTAAAAACATTCAGACCCAGTGAAACTGACGCCCCAACGGCCGTCCCCGAGTTCAGCTCAATGGGACCCTGTTGCGGCTCTGCATCCACCTAAGCTATCAGGATCAGGATCAGGATCAGGATCTTACTCTAAGATTGACGTGTATTTTTTGGAAACATTTTTGTTGCAATTTAGTGCATGGATGGCAACAAAGTGACCCTGCTGATTGCTGCAGAGAACGCTGCCGCAGAGCCTGCCTGGACGACTTGCTCGTTCAGTTCATTCCAGTCCATGACGGTCTGCACGAAGATGCAGCGCTGGTACTGCTCGGTGCTTGACTCTGGGACTACATATCCGCGGCTGTTGATTGATGTGAATTTTGTGACGATGTTGTTTGTCACGAAGCCATGAAACATTTTTGGGCGGATTTTTCTCTTTTCTCTTTTCATCGGTGTTAAAAATTTCTCTAGGGGCAGTGCTGGAAGAAGTCCGTGAATGATTTTGTAGAGGGTGACTAGTCTTTGTTGCTTCCTGCGCATTTGGAGGAGTGGTAACTGGAGTTCAGTCAGCATTCGCGTGACACAACCCGGGTCTCTGGACTTGTAGTCATGCTTGATGAATCTTGCTGCTTTTTTTCTTTGGATGCTCTCAAGCTTTTCCTGGTCCTTTGCCGAGTACGGGTCCCACACAGTAGCTCTGTAATCCAGGGCTGCTCGGATCAAGGAGAGGTACGCCAGGCGACGACATTCTGGGGTGCAACTGCCCAGATTACGACGTAGGAAACCAAGTGTGGAGCTCACCTTTTTGCAAATCTTTGCCACATGCTTTGACCATTACAAATCTGTGGATAGTTCAACACCGGGATATGGGTTTTGTTCCACATGTTAGAGGATCTCAATATTCAATCTGTACAAAAAAGAAGACTGGTTCTTGGACTCTATGGAGAGGAAGTGCACTTTGATGCATTAAATCTCATTTCCCACTCTTTGGCCCATTTTTCGAGTTTGTTGAGGTCATCTTGCAGGGAGATATGATCATGCAGTGAGTGAATTTCCCGGTTTAAGAAGCAGTCATCTGCGAATAGGCGCACTGTTGAGTTCACGGAATCAGGGAGGCCATTTATATGGCTAAGAAGAGCAATGGGTCTAATATCGTGCCTTGTGGGACGCCTGACTTCACCGTTGTCTTCTCTGAACTTTCCCCTTCCACGACGACTTTCATAGTTCTCTTACCCAGGAAGCTGCTAATCAACTGCAGAACAGGACCTTTAATCCCGTAGTCCTCTAGCTCGTGTAAGAGCTTAGCAAGGGGCACAGTGTCAAATGCCTTGCTGAAGTCGTGAATGATGACATCTGACTGAATTCTGGAGTTCTGTGTCTTGAGCTGGTCATCCATGGTGTTAAGTAACTGGGTCTTGCAGGAGAATCCAGATCTGAAACCGTGGTTTCTGTCGGTCAGGATGTCGTACTTCTCCAAGTGCTCTCGCATGTGACGGCAGACGATGTGTTCCACTAGTTTGCAGGCTACGGATGTCTGTGACACTGGCCTGTAGTTTTCCGCTCTATTTCTATCTCCCTTTTTGAAGACACTGGTAATATTTGCCGTGAGCCAGTCAGCTGGGATTGATCCAGTTTGTAGGGAATGGTTAAAGATGCATGTCAGAGGTGCCGCCAGGGTTTTCGCGCAGTTCTTTGATATTCTGCTGGGTATCCCATCTGGACCACAGGCTTTGGACGCATTGAGGTTCCACAGAAGTTTTTCTACACCATCTTCTCTGATGATAAGATCATTCATTTGATGGTGTGGTGGATCTTTCATCGGTGCCGATGGAGAGCCATCATCTGGGTGAATACTGAATAGAACTGCTTCAGGAAGATTTTGGCCTTTGACGCGCTCTCACTAACAAGATTGGTGCCGTCCTTGAGAGATGCTACGCCGGTGTTGTCTTGTCTTCTGACTCACACATACCTCCAAACGGATTTGCTGTTGTTTTCTTTCATTCCCTTTTCGATCGTATCATTAATGTACCGCTGTTCAGCTTTACGCATGGCCATTTGACACTCCTTCTGGCAAAACCTGTAGTTGGTCCAGTTTTTTTCTGCGCTTTTCTGTGCAGTCTGTTTTTCCGCTTGATCAGTTTCCGGATATTTTCCGTTCAGCCATGGGAGGTCGTTTCTAATACGTATGAGAACTGACGGTACATACAGCCTAACAGCAGATCTTTCTTAGCTTTCAGACTCAGTTTCGCCCAAACTATTTCACATTCTCCCTCTAGCTCTGGTGCGTCTGTGGAGAATATAGATTTGTGAACCAGAATGAAGGCCCGCCACCCAGTGAGCTACGGTCCTTTCTTGTGGTTAGAAATTTGGAGGAAAAACTTCACCTGATGCATATCCCTCTTGTAGCCACGACTCTGTCCCAAAGAAAACATCTGGTTTTACGCAATCCAGAAATACTGCATGTTCAGCTATCTTATTGACTACGCTTTGACAATTGATGTTTAAGATCCGGAGGTTCTGCTTCTTTGTCAGGTTGTTGACACCACTGTTTCTGCTGTTGTTTGTTGGTTGATGATGTTTCTTCCCATGATGATTCCTTTCAGTCTGTGACGCAGCTTTGGCTCGACTGGTATCAGGTGATCGGTTGGCAGATGATCTGGAGCTCTGTTGGTTTCTGTCCTTGGGGCTGCTTCTAATCGGGGGGCTGAAGGCTTGACCAGAATGGAGAGAATCAAGACTATCGTTTGGATCAATCAGTGGAAAATAAAAGCTGGATGTATGACTAGTGTCCAGGCCGTAGCTGCGAAATGTGAAAGAATCACAGCTGACGCTGTCACACTTGAAGCAAATCCCAAGAGAGACATTTAATCTTTCCAACAGGCTAAAATCAGCAGTACACAACTCGAGGCAGGACTTGTGATACCAGACATCACAATCATCACATGCAACAGCGGTACTCTCAACGTTAATGTCGCAGTGTGCACATCTGTACTCATTTAAGGGTCTTGGTCCTGGATTGATTTGGATGTCATTTGACAGCAGAATGGTCAAAAGAATTAAGACACTGACCTGTCTTTCGTGAACACCCCCTCAAAGCCTTCCTGATGTTACCCAGTATCCAGCGGCAGTGACCAAGCCCCTGCCTTTCAGCGAGCATGGTCTGTTGACAGAGCTTACCTTAGAGGTAAGACGCCTAAACCTTAGCATAGCAAACTGACTGTACAATCTGATTTTTATTTTATCACTTCGTTTGTTAATCTGCCCTTGTCATTCCAAAGTTTCCTGATATTCAGGGGAAAAAGTAGAAAGCTTATTTTAAAAAAAGTCACAAAACTACCATTAAAAAGTTTATCTTTTCAAAAGCCATGATACTTTATACAATTTAGGTCATGATATTTACAGTACTTTTTTCTTAAGAACTGATGACTGAGTTAAAGGCACATTTGTGATGATCCCAACTCGCTGCGTCATTATGCTCAGGTTCCCATCTCTTTGACTCAGGTGTTCATTCACATTCGATAGAAAGAGCTTATAAGAGTGTTAACATTTGCCACATGGGTTCCTTTTTCTTTTAGTTCTCCTTGCCGCTAGTCTTCTGCAGTGATTGTGTTCTGCTGATATAAACGTTACTACCGTCCCATGTACCGCTGACAACGTGACAGGTCAATATCGTCGTAGCATCAGGATTTTTTTTTCAGTTGGCAGAGCAGTGCCCCTTTTTTTTTTTTTACTGGCACCACTGTTGTCTGGTGGTGTGCAGTACATGAGTCATCCATCCCGCTCTTCACTCTGACCTAGCCCCAATTCATCTGGTGATACGACCGCGACAAACCATAACTGAATGTGGTTATAGATGTGAACCTGTAATAAACGATGTGGGTATATACTGATATTAAAAGCACATAGAAAGGTGAAGCAAGCCCTATAAAATGAAGACATACTGTGACAAGCCATTTCTAGACATTACTTACGGTTGAGAACAAAGATGGGATTTGTATGAAAAAAAACGATATAAAGAGAATAAAGATGTTCTGAGAAACGTAAGAACCTGTCCGTTTCCACAGTCTATCTTGTCATCCTCGCAAACAGGATGCTCACAGAAATCTTCGTCACGTCCATCCACACAATCTTGTCGAAAATTACACACCAAACTGTAAGGAATGAACTCCAGAGATATGTCACAATAAAAGTAATGCTGTGTCAGACCCTGGGACATTCTGCAAGTCGCCCGGTACCATGTCCCAGTGTTCTCCAGTTCCCTGCATTGACTTTTCACATCACAGACCCGCAGTTGGTGAGTCAAGTGCTGCATCGGACAGATTTCCAGATGGACACTTGAGGTGGTCGTGATGCTCGGCACGGGAAACGTGACAAGTTCAGCGAGGTGTGGTGATCAGTGGAGGAAGGGATCTCACATACAAAGCCTGCTGGATCGAGACAATTATGTCTTGTGAACACATGTTTAGTGGAGGACCACGTGACACATTTTAAAGGGCTTCTTTCCCGCAAATGGAATCCTTCAGGGAGAAAGAAAACCACAGGGCCACTTTCCCAGCGTAAAGTGTTTTCATACCTGTGAGAATTTTGTGCAACGGAGACGTGAGGAAAGTGAAGCAGCAAAGAAATGTTGAAAAACGTCGTACAAAGTGAATTCTTTCACTCTTTCTCCCTCTCATTTTCTGTCTTTGTCTGTCTGTCTGTCTGTCTGCCTCTAATCAGATAGGTGCTTGTATTTCAAATAAACAGCACTGACATAACCTTTTAGGATTTCAGCTCAGGGTAAATGGGCTTTATTTATAACAAGCAATGGTTTCTCAGTGAAACAGGCCGATAGTAAATATCCATCATGTGATAAAAGAAACCGAAAATGAAGGATGCGGCGAAGAAATCGAAAATGACCCCATCCCCACCCACCATCCCCCTTCAATGCATGCAATGATGTCCAAAAGAAATGCGCTGTACTTGACATGCCTTCTGCTATTCGTGACGCGAAACGTACAGCACATAGTTTGTCTTGCAATAAGAGCAGTATACCAGATGTTTTCGACTGTCCAGCAGACCCAGTACACCGAACGCACCCCAGAAAAGGGAGTGGATTGTGCAGATCCTGCATACGCTAGATCGGGAGTGGCGGACCTTGTAGACCCAAGGTAGGGAGGGGCAAACCTTGTGGATCCAGGTAGAGAGGGGCAAACCTTACAGACCCCAGGTACGAAGGGGAAACCTGGCAGACCCCAGGTAGAGAGGGGGCAAACCTTGTGGACACCAGATAAGGAGGGGCAAACCTTGCGGATCCAGGTAGGGCGGGGCAAATTTCCGTCCCCTGGAAGGAAGGGGAAAACCTTGTGGACCCCAGTAGGGAGGGGCAAACCTTACAGACCCCAGGTAGGAATGGAAAAACCTGGCAGACCCCAGGAAGAGAGGGAAAAGCCTTACAGACCACAGGCAGGCAGGGAAAACCTGGCAGACCCCAGGTAGAGAGGGGTAAACCTTGTAGACACCAGGTAGGGAGGGGCAAACCTTGTGGATCGAGTAGAAAGGGGCAAACTTTCGTCCACAGGAAGGGAGGGACAAACCTGGTGGAACCCCGGTATCGAGGGGCGAACCTTGAGGATCCCAAGTAGGAAAGGGCAAACTTTGCAGACCCCAGGTAGGGAGAGGCAAACTTTCCAGACCTCAGATGGGGAATGACAAATATTGCAGACCCCAGGGTGGGAGGGGCAAACCTTACAGACTCCAGATAGGAAAGTGCAAACTTTACAGACCCCAGGTAGGGAAGGACAAATATTGCACACCCCAGGTAGGGTAGAACAAATATTGCAGACCCCAGGAAGGGAGGGGCAAACACTACAGACCCCAGGTAGAGAGGGGCAAACATTTTAGACCCCAGGTAGGAAAGGGTAAACTTTTCAGACTCCAGGTAGGGAGGGGCAACCTAGTGGACCCCAGGTAGGGAAGGGGCAAATATTGCAGACACCAGGTAGGGAGGGGCAAAACACTGTAGACCCAGGTAGGGAGGGGCAAAACAACTGGAGACCCCAGGTAGGGAGGGGCAAACACTGCAAACCCAGGTAGGGAAGGGCAAACCTTGCAGACCCCAGGTAGGGAGGGGCAAACCTTGCAGACCCAGGTAGGGAGGGGCAAACCTTGCAGACCCCAGGTAGGGAGGGGCAAACCTTGCAGACCCAGGTAGGGAGGGGTAAAACCTTGCAGACCCCAGGTAGGGAGGGGCAAGCACTGCAGACCCCAGGTGGGGAAGGACAAATATTGCAGACCCCAGGTAGGGAGGGACAAACTTTCCAGACCTCAGGTAGGGAAGGACAAATATTGCAGACCCCAGGTAGGGAGGGACAAACTTTCCAGACCTCAGGTAGGGAAGGACAAATATTGCAGACCCCAGGTAAGGAAGGGGCAAAGACTGCAGAAACCAGTAAGGAGGGGCAAACACTGTAGACCCCAGGTAGTGAGGAGCAAAAACTGCAGAAAAACCATGTAGGGAGGGGCAAAAACCTCTTGGACCACAGTAGGGAGGGGTGAACCTCCTGGACCACAGTAGGGAGGGGTGAACCTCTTGGACCACAGTAGGGAGGGGTGAACCTTTAGGACCACAGTAGGAAGGGGCGAACCTCTTGGACCACAGTAGGGAGGGGTGAACCTCTTGGACTACAGTAGGGAGGGGTGAACCCCTTGGACCACAGTAGGGAGGGGTGAACCTCTTGGACCACAGTAGAGAGGCGTGCACCTCTTGGACCACAGTAGGAAGGGGTGAACCTTTAGAACCACAGTAGTGAGGGGTGAATCTCTTGGACCACAGTAGGAAGGGGCGAACCTCTTGAACCACAGTAGGGAGGGGTGAACCTCTTGGACCACAGTAGGGAGGGGTGACCTCTTGGACCACAGTAGGGAGGAGGGATGAACCTCTTGGACCACAGTAGGGAGGGGTAAACCTCTTGGACCACAGTAGAAAGGGGTGAACCTCTGGACCACAGTAGGGAGGGGTGACCTCTTGGACCACAGTAGGGAGAGGTGAACCTCTTGGACCACAGAAGGGAGGGGTAAACTCTTGGACCACAGTAGAGAGGCGTGCACCTCTTGGACCACAGTAGGAAGGGGTGAACCTTTAGGACCACAGTAGTGAGGGGTGAATCTCTTGGACCATAGTAGGAAGGGGCGAACCTCTTGAACCACAGTAGGGAGGGGTGAAACTCTTGGACCACAGTAGGGAGGGGAGACCTCTTGGACCACAGTAGGGAGGGATGAACCTCTTGGGCCACAGTAGGGAGGGGTGAACCTCTTGGACCACAGTAGGAAGGGGTGAACCTCTTGGACCACAGTAGGGAGGGGGTGACCTCTTCGACCACAGTAGGGAGGGGTGAACCTCTTGGACCACAGTAGGGAGGGGTGAACCTCTTGGACCACAGTATGGAGGGGTGAACCTCTTGGACCATAGTAGGGAGGGATGAACCTCTTGGACCACAGTAGGAAGGAGTGAACCTTTTGGACCACAGTAATGAGGGGTGAACCTCTTGGACCACAGTAGAGAGGGGTGAACCTCTTGGACCACAGTAGGAAGGGTGAACCTCTTGGACCACAGTAGGAAGGGGTGAACCTCTTGGACCACAGTAGTGAGGGGTGAACCTCTGGGACCACAGTAGGGAGGGATGAATCTCTTGGACCACAGTAGGGAGGGGTGACCTCTTGGACCACAGTAGGGAGGGGTGAACCTCTTGACCACAGTAGGGAGGGGTGAACCTCTTGGACCACAGTAAAGAGGTGTGCACCTCTTGGACCACAGTAGGAAGGGGTGAACCTTTAGGACCACAGTAGTGAGGGGTGAATCTCTTGGACCACAGTAGGAAGGGGCAAACCTCTTGAACCACAGTAGGGAGGGGTGACCTCTTGGACCACAGTAGGGAATGGTTAACCTCTTGGACCACAGTAGGGAGGAGTGAACCTCTTGGACCATAGTAGGGAGGGTGAACCTCTTGGACCACAGTAGGGAGGGGTGAACCTCTTGGACCACAGTAGGGAGGGGTGAACCTCTTGGACCACAGTAGGGAGGGGTGAACCTCTTGGACCACAGTAGGGAGGGGTGAACCTCTTGGACCACAGTAGGAAGGGATGAATCTCTTGGACCACAGTAGGGAGGGGGTGACCTCTTGGACCACAGTAGGGAGGGGTGAACCTCTTGGACCACAGTAAAGAGGCGTGCAACCTCTTGGACCACAGTAGGAAGGGGTGAACCTTTAGGACCACAGTAGTGAGAGGTGAATCTCTTGGACCACAGTAGGAAGGGGCGAGCCTCTTGAATCACAGTAGGGAGGGGTGAACCTCTTGGACCACAGTAGGGAGGGGTGACCTCTTGACCTCTAGGGGGGTGAACAGTAGTGGGAGGAAACCTCTTGGACCACAGTAGGGAGGGGTGAACCTCTTGGACCACAGTAGGAAGGG
>JADBJO010003474.1:195000-215000 GCA_016801955.1 Conus betulinus | reverse complement strand
TAAGTGTATTCCAAGTTATTTCAACTTAATTTATTCGAAACATTGAAGAGTTGGTTACCTTCAATTGTATATAATTTTATCAGTGTCTCCTACCACTTGTTAAAATCCATTCAAAAACTGAGTGGACAACTAAAGTGAAGGCTGATAATTATGGCAGACAAATTTATGCTAGTGTAATCCTTTGTCAGCTGAGATCTCACACATTTACTGAAAGTCAGAGGGCAAGTGCGAAAACTTGACAGCTGTGTGTCCTCAGCTACGTAACTGCAAACCAGGTTCTGTCTTGTGAATAGATCCTGGGTTGCCATCCCTGTCCCTGATCTTCCTGCTATTGGCCCAGCATAGAACCAAGACCAAACAGATAAACTTTGTTTAAAGAGAAGGTGGACCAGTCGCCAGCAACTGAGAGAGATCCACATTCCTCTCCAACATCAGATAAGTTCTCGTATTCCAAGTGGACTCCGCTCAACTCATGCAGCACTTCCCCTCTCTTAATGATGATATAACAGGGGGGAAAGTCAGCCCAACCAAAGTAGGGTTTGACTGAAATTGATTTTTATTTTACCCTTGTATACCTAAGGAAAGTTGATGTGTGAAAGTACACTTAATTTGCAGTAGTTTTTTGTTCTTCACACATTATTTAAAGTTTGAACTCATCTCTGATTCTGTCACCTGGAGATACAAGCACTTGTAAGTGCACAAGCCTAAGGAGAATTATCCATGAGGCACTCCGTCCCAAGAAAAATAAAAATTTCTTTCGAAAGTTGCTTCTTCCATCACTAATAAGAGATAGAGAGTGCAGGTGAAATTTTAATGTAACTAATAGAGAAAACATTCCGAGTTTCCAGCTAGAAGATCACACCTGCCCACCCCCAACTCTCGTCACAGTCTGAAAACATTTCATTTTAACGTTAGAGACGAAAGTGCCGAATTTCATAGAGAAGGAGAGTTCAAGGTTCTGATTTTCTGTTGACCAGCAATTCGGAACTGTTACTTGAGATCATTGGATGATTAGCTCATAGCCCTCTTTCACCAACCGTACGGCGAGATTTGGGATGGGAGGGCAAATTCCCTCAAGCTGCCAGCTAAACTGTCAAACTTCTCAGTCCTGTAGGTGTGGGCCTCCTTCCGTCTGCTTTCATTTGACATAGTGAAGTTGATCAAAGTCATTATTTTGATTGTATCTGCTGTCATATACCTTTGCCTGTTTAGCTTTGTCTTTTTGCTGGGATTGGGGGTGGGGTTGGGGAGCAGGAGGGAGATATGGTTAAGATTGAGAGAGGGCTGGGGGCAGGTGGGTGGATTTTGCTTTGTTTCAGTCTCTTTTTCTTGATATTTCACTGACTTGGATTTGTACAATTTCTTTGAAACATCAAATGTTAACTATTGCCGTAAGTGAGTTTCAGATGACATTAAACTGTAATTTTAAACTGTGGCACATGCAAAACGTTTGTTTGGTTTTACCTTCTTTGGTCCGCATTTAGTGGAAGTATAGGGACAAAACGTCCTCATCTTCATGTTCTGCACACTGAGGAATCAAATCACAAAATAAAGTGACGAAACAGGTCAGGCCACACCAATACTGAACAGTTCCACGCATCCAGTCCTGGCACTCGACGAGGTTTCAAGTTTTCGTTGTGGATAGAGAAGAAAAGTCTAAATTCTATACACATAAAGCTTTGAAGCTCGGTCACAAAGGCTAAAGACAGGTGAGGTTCTTTGCTTTCTCTTCTTCCAAAATCATCAGGGAACAGAAAGAAAGGAGAAGTGTGGTCTCTGGGATATTTCAGAGCGTCGTTCCTGGAACCACAGTGACCAAAGTAGGTGGTGATGAAATACGTCGATCTGGCGTCCCAGCTGAGAGTGGTGAGGAAGATGACGTAATGAAGCGGTCTGGTCAGAGTGACACAGCTCTGTATGACTCTCCAATTATGGCAGGGGATAGATCCATCCAGTCCAGGGGTCTGTATGTAGCCTGCCCAACCACCACCCTCAGTCATTTCAACACGGGTCATTCTATACAAACCCACAGTAAATTCAACATTCAGTCACATTTTGATACCCGAAGATTACTGCCAAGAGAACAGTCGCCGTCATAGTCACGACATATTTTGTTTTCAGTGAAACTGAGTGATGTGCACCGAACACTTTCCGCTCATTTTAGAGATCATGACTTAGAATGTTTCCGACGATTGTAACCACTTCTTGCCATCATTACTGGATAGGAAAACGAATTCAGCATAATTACTAAAAAGAATATTGAAAATGTTTCTGAAATTACAAACGTAAAAAGGGGTTCTCACTGTTTGAAAGCTAGAATGCACAGCTTCATGGTAGATGCTTAGTATATTCTTTTCATTACAGAAATAATGACTCATACTTAGAATAGTCATATCTGAGAAACAGAAATTGAGACAGGGAGAATGAACGAATAAACCAACGAACGAATTATTTTGTTTCAGTTTCAGTTTCATCAAGGAGGTGTCATTGCGTGCAGGCAAGTCCATATACGCTACATCACAGCTGCTGAGCTACGAGGCCACAGTGCGCAGGGTTTACAGCTGGACAGATTACTCAAGCAACAAGTAAGCTGAAAGAATGTGAAAGGGAGATACGTTCCAGCAGGCACCTGACTTAAGCATCAGTGACAGCAGAACGCACAAGAGAGAGAGAGAGAGAGAGAGAGAGAGAGAGAGAGAGAGAGAGAGAGAGAGAGAGAGAGAGAGGTTACTAAATACATGCCTGTTTTCAGAATATTAACTTACTACAAGGATGTTTATTAGACAGAAATCCATCAGAGACACAGAGAGAGAGAGAGAGAGAGAGAGAGAGAGAGAGAGAGAGTGAGAGAGCACACAGAGACACACACACACACACACACACACACACACACACACACACACACACGGACAGACGGACAGACAGAAAGAATGCTTCTAAAGACAGACTCACGGGCAGTTGAAAGCAAAATCCATTCATTAAAATCCACACTGTAGGAATTCGTGTGTGTGTGTGTGTGTGTGTGTGTGTGTGTGTGTGTGTGTGTGTGTGTGAGTGAGTGTGTGTGTGTGTGTGTGCGTGCGTGTGTGCGTGCATGCATGCGTTGTGTGTGTGTGTGTGTGTGTGTGTGTGTGTGTGTGTGTGTGTGTGTGTGTGTGTGTTTTACGGTCGTCAATCTGAAAAACATAAGAAAAAAAAGAAGAAAACAAAAAGAAAGAAAGCATGTGGTTTTATGCTCGAGAAAGATTTTACAAATGTACTGCAGACTTGCAATGTGCTTCTTGAGTGTGCTAGTGGTTTTACTATTCAAATAAAAGAAAGAAAGAAAGAAAGAAAGAAGAGAGAAAGAAAGAGAGAAGAGAAAAAAGACAGAAACGAAAATAAGAAAGAAGGAAAGAAAGAGAGAAAAGAAGAAAGAAGGAAAGAAAGAAAGAAGAGAAAGGAAGAAGAAAAAAAAAAGAAAGGAAGAAAGAACTCACCAGAAGACGAAGAGAGATCAATGCGTTGCAGTTCCAAATGCCACCTCTCAGACCGGTTTACAGCAGAAAACGACAGGTTGACCGACACATTCATATAATGTACAACATGATCACACCAGCTGGCGCACGGCATTCGAGGTGGTGTGGCCGCCATCTTAGTGACACTGACCATGAACGAGTCGGTCATACTGTAGACGACTCCAAACCCTCGGGCACGCTAATGAAAAATGATTTTTCTTGATGACGCTGAAGTATTCCGTGAATTTGAGCTGAACGTAACCTTCGCATTTGTTCACGTGAAAAACGCACAATTCGATAAGATTGTACATGGAGTACAAATTGACAGTTCCATGTATTGACTCCGCCTAGACTTTAAGCGTAGAAACGACCAGTGGAACCTTCGACGGATAATTCCGTTACGCTGGATTTTCCAAACACGAATTCATACCAGAGATTCTCATGGACGTGCTCTGTGTTTGAGTACTACGGGGAATAGTCTGCTTTAAAGCATCAATACTAGTCCTCTTACCAGTAACAGGCTTTACATGACCTTGGGTTTCTTCCATCTCTGTATTACGGCTTGTTGCCTTGAATCCATCGCTCATGTTAGCACTGGTACAGTATATCATACTGAAGATGATGGAAAGCACAGAGCATACGAGACTGCTTTCCATGAAGACAGTGTTTATTGCTATCATTTGTTCAGTTTGATTGAGCAATCGTCTTGGGCAGGACTAACAACCCTGCATCACTGATTCGAAGCCTGTAACAGCACAATCAAAGCAGCAGCAAAATGAACAAGAAGAACAAACACTTTGACCTTGTACAAATCAAGACCTAAAACTACATTCCTCAAAAGATTTCGCTCGGTGTAATCTCATTTTCTCGCCATCGTTCTCTTTAATGCTATTTGAATGACTGCCTTTAAATTCATACCTTTTTAATATGCTTTTTTCTCTCGGAGTCTTTTTTTTTTATTCTTTCTTTCTTTCTTTTCTACCTATTCCTCCCTGCCCACTGTTCACGTGTTCTTTTCCAATCCTTTCCATACTCAGCACCCGGCCCATCCACACCCACATCTCCCGGTCCTTCCCTCCTTCCCTCTCCTTTTTCCACCACCCCTCTCCATTCCCAGCACCTGTCTGCCTGCTACCCAGCTATCTACCAAGAGCGCTTTTTTTGGCCGTTTTTTTCTATCTTTGTCCATAATTGATAAAAAAAGGGTACATATGGATTGCTTTTCTAGAGATATCTCAGCAGTGTCTGCGTTTGCCTCCGCGGGCTCATCCTTGTGGATGTGAGGAGTCTATTTCCTTAATGTGTCATACTATTAGTAAATTGTACGTGGTTTGGAATGACTTGCTTTTTGTGTGTTTCACGCGGAAGGGCCTGTGGGGATAAATGTGGATATTGCCTTTATTCCTATTCATTTATTTCAACCTAACCAAGTGTTGATACATACCATTCTTGCATGTGGATCAAACAGCGAATTGATAGCATGTAATTATAAGACAGCCTACACACGAATGAGCAAGTGATTTGTACTTACGAACATTCTTTTTTTGCCTTCCTTGTCTTTAATGTACTTACATGGCTGATATCTGCCCAGAGGGTTGTCAACTTAAATACGATTTGGGGGGGGGGGGGGGGGGGGGGGGGTACTTTTTCATAATGTACTATGTCGTTTTACATTTGTATTTATGTACGCACTTTTTGGGATTCTTTTCTTTTGTGTTGAGCTGATGAGGGGGGGGGACGGAGGCCAAGCGTCTTGGATGGAAGCCTGGCGTGTGTTTTTTTGTCATTGTACAGTACCTGGTTTATTTGTAGTATATACAGTGTTCATGTCAGCACAAAGGTAACTCTGTTACAAGCCAATGTTGGACACAGTTAAAATAGTAGTTTCACAAAACTGTCAAGGATTGGGATATATATATATATATAATGCTGAACAATTAAGTAGTGGGGAAAAACAATTGCAGGTTAACAATTCTTCCATCAATATAGTAATGACTTGGCAAAGATTTGAAATTGAGAGGAAAAAAAAAAATGAAAATAAAATAAATGGGAAAATGTCTATCATAAATTTGAAAACCCCTTTCACTAGCTGCGTGAGGAAACTATCGCAATCCCTCTCGAAGACAGATCTATATGTGTCGCCTGCTCCATCGCAATCCCTCTTGAAGACAGATCTATATGTGTCGCCTGCTCAAGGCCTTTTCGTCCGCTGGATCAGACTCATCAGGGAAACACGGCTGATTGTGTCTGTGCTCTTGGCGCCAGACAGAGACACACCACAGTCCATAATTCTGTGGTGTTCCGACCGCCAAGGATTCGAAAAAGAATGCAACAGCACCCCCAAAGCAGCCAGCGAAAGGTAGTAGAATTAAACAAAACGAAAGTGTGGAGAGGAAAAAAAAGTTGCTGAAAACTAAAAACATTACGCAAACAGTATAAAATGTAAGGGACAATCTTTGAGCCTATGCTTGAGGATCCATTTAAGAATGCAAGGGAGATCAAAAGATACGGAACAGTGTGAGTGGTCAGCTTTGCTGTTCAATAACCCAAGCATTGTCAGCAGCTAAGAATTGTGCAGAACAACCTTTCCTTGGATCTCGTAAGAGATGCAATCACACCCACTCATTGATCAAACAATATAATGCTGAACAATTAAGTAGTATATATATATATATATATATATATATATATATATATATATATATATATATATATATATATATATATATATATTAAGGATTGGGAGATACACAGAAGAGAAGGGGTGTTTTTCATCATTTTTTGAGGCAGAAACAGTTTCTCGATATATTGCTTATAAGATACCCACTTAGAACCTAAATTGGAAAAATATGTTTATTCGGAATGGGGGTATAGGTACTATTTTGCCTCATATAAATCAAACTCCAGAGGTGTAGCGCGGTCATGTTTAATAACAACTTTGAATTCACGATCCATGAAGTCGTAAAAGGCGACAATGGTAATTATGTTATCGTATGTTTCAGAACTATATGAACAAAAAATCACTCTGGTAAATGTACACGGTCCCAGTAAGGATGATCCCAACTTCTATAAACATTTAACACTTCTAATGAAAAAAAAAAATACAATAACAAAAATGTAATTGCGGTTGGCAACTGGAATTTGATTCTGGATCCAAGCATAAATTATTATAATTTCAAGCAAATGAATAATCCTAAAGCGAAGGAACAAGTAGAAGCAATGCTGTCAGAGTTGGAATTGACAGATATTTGGCGAGACGAAAACCCTAACGCTAAGCGTTACTGTTGGAGAAAACCCACTCCACCTAAGCAGAGTAAAATTGATTTTTTTTAATCAGACTACCTAATCTGGTATGCAGATAAAGTAGACATTCACCCGGGTTACAGGACAGACCATTCAATGGTTTATTTGCAACTCAAGTTTGGTAAATCTGAAAAACGAAATGCGTTTTGGAAGTTTAACACTTCACATTTAGGGATAGTCAATATGTCAAGGAAATTAAGGAACTCAGTCATTCTGTCATAAGAGAGTATGCCGTTGCAGCCACGAACAAAAATATGTTAGAAAATAATTCAATATTTGATATTCAGTTTACCGTCTCGGACAACATTTTTTCTGGACTTTCTGCTGATGAAAAAATCCGTGCCAAAACCATTGCCTTCGCTACCATGAAAAAGAAAAATTGATCAACAATGGGAAGATACTTGCATTAAAGACATGCAACGTCTTGAGAAAATTAAACGTAAAGCTGATGAAGATTTAAAATTATTAAAGCATAAGAATGATGAACTTGAAGCATTGCGTAAAACGATAATGGAAGGAGTAATGATAAGATCTAGGGTCAGATGGATTGCAGAAGGGGAAAAGATCACACCGTATTTTTGTTCACTAGAGATAAGGAATTATGTGAGCAAAACAATGACTAATCGTGTGGATGAAGATGGGAATGTGTTGCATGACCAGTGTGATATACGAAGGGAATGCATTCTTTTTTCAAACACTTATTCTGAAGAAAAAAGTGAAAGAATGTCAAATTGAGAATTTAATTAATAATGTGCCTAAATTAACACCAGATGAAGCACAATCACTGGAAGGTGACATTACACTTGATGAGGCAGCATTTGCTTTGAAAAATATGGCAAATCATAAAAGTCGAGGGACAGATGGATTCAATGCTGAATTCTTTAAATTCTTTTGGAAAGACCTTGGCCCTTTTATTGTGAGAGCACTCAATGATAGTTTGAAAGATGGTGAACTTTTACATACCCAGAAAGAAGGAATAACAGTCTGCATATCAAAGGACGATAAACCCTAAACAATATATAAAAAAAAAACAACTGGAAACCCATTTCCTTACTTAATGTTATATATAACATTGGTTCATCCTGTATCGCCAATAGAATTAAAGCCGTATTACCTTCAATCATTCACGAGGATCAAACAGGGTTTATGACAAACCGTTATATTGGTGATAATGTAAGGCTTATTTATGATTTAATTCACTATTTGAATGCTAAATCCTTACCGGGGATGTTCACTTGTTTAGATTTTGAGAAGGCATTTGATTTTTTAAATTGGGAATTTATGTATAAAGTTCTTAGAGCTTTTGGTTTTTTCTGAGAACGGTTTAAGGTGGATCCAAAACATTTTACAAAACACAACATCGACTGTTATAGTCAATGGACAGGTAAACGGAATGGTTGACTGTCCAACGCGGATGTAGAGAAGGGGACCCCATCTCTCCTTATTTATTTATTTCACGTGCTGAGATAATGGCAATAATGATTCGTGAAAACAAGTTATAAAGGGAATTTTTATTAATAAAACAGACCATAAAATGTCTCAGTTCGCTGATGACACTCAGTAAATTAACACAGGAGACAGAAAATCTTTTGAATAAAGTACGCAAACTGTAGAAATGTTTGGGCAGTACTCTGGATTACACATCAATGTAGATTAAACTCAAGCAATATGGCTAGGATCCATGAGAAAATCAACTGAAAGGTATTTACCACATCTGAAAATAAACTGGAACCCAGACAGATTTAAGATACTGGGAATTTGGTTAACAAGCGATCTAAAGCATTGCCAGGCAATTAATTATGACGATAAATTTGAAGAAGTGGTGGCATTGCTTAAAATTTGGTCCAAGAGAAATATTACTCCGCTGGGAAGGGTGGCTGTTCTGAAATCTTTGATCCTTCCAAAAACTGATACACCTGTGGATTCTGTTGCCTAATCCACCCAATGATTTCATGACAGATCACCAGAAAGCGTGTTTCAAATGTGTGGGAATGGAAAACAAGACAAAATAACAGGAAGACAACAGTTGAAAGCGTAAAAAAATGGGTGTTTTGAATGTACCTGAAGTTAAAACATATCTAATGTCTGCTAAGATTACATGGATACGAAAATTGTATTATTTAAGCATAACTGGAAAAGCATTTGTACCCAGGTATATCCATTATTAAATAAACTGGATATGTACGGACCATTGTGTGCTAATCTTAAAAAAAACCAAACAAACGGATAACCTATTTTGGAAACATGTTTTCAGTGCATATGGGCTGTTCTGGAAGAAAGTACAACCTAAAACGAGTTCAGACTTACTAGTCGAACCATTCCTGTACAATGAACGCTTTAAACGTGGAAACGAAGTTATTTAATCAACGAGCTGGACAGAAAATGGCGTTCATTGCATTGCAGATTTTTGTCTTTAGCAGAATTCAACCGTCGTTTCCAGGCCAGCATTGACTTTCTGACATACGATGATTATCAATCATGTATTCGACAATATATTATTAAACATAATATCAGTTTAGACAATAATAGCAAGTCTGACTTTCCATGCGCTCTAAAAACGATTTTATCGATTTGTTAAGGTATGAACCTTTTTTTTTTTTTTTTTTTTTTTTTTTACATATTAATAGACAAAAGCCCAGTTCCTTACTGTTGTAAAAAAATGGAGTAATACATTGGAAGGTGAAATAGTTTGGCAAAATGTTTTCAAAAAGATACACAACATTTCAGAAGTGAAACTGAAATGTTTCAAATGAGGATTGTACATTGAATTCTTGGTACAAATATTATATTGAAAGAAATGGGTGTGGTTGGCGATAACTCTTGTACATTTTGCCATACAGAAAAGGACACTTATTTTGGGGATGCAATATGATCAAATCATTCTGGACTTAACTAATTAAAGAAATTAATGAAAAATGCAAAATGACGTTAAATTTGACCGAAAATTTTTGTAAGTTTAGGTACTGATAAACAGATTGAAAATGGTGAAGCATTTGAAAGAATAATTCTGTTTGCGAAATGGTTTATTTATTTATCAATGTAAATATAACAAATGTGTTCCAATGTGTAGTGTATTTAGGAAACGACTTGACGAATATATAGAAAAAATAATTGCCTGACACGATTTGAAAAAATATGGGAATTGTATATACCTTTTTTTTTTTTATTACAGTTTAAAGAAAAAACTTCAGCATAAAAAAAAGAGACATGTGATACGAGTGCTGGTTGCAAATGGAAATCTTCGTTTAGAAGCAACCTAACTATCACACGAACTTCCTTATTACTACTGTTCTGACATCAGTGTGGCCGAAAAGGAAATCTTGTTTAAAATATGACTTAATCAATGTACAGTCATCATTTGAAATTGTGCGGAAAGCTTGGTATTCATGTATTATAAAGTGTAAAGTTTATTATCATTATTTGAACATGGTACATCAAACTTATATAGACCAGTGACTGCAAAACGATTGTCATTGTGCTTCAGCAGACTGATCATGAAATTATTGTAAATTCCTTGATGTGGCTTTATAACGACCTAACGTGCTTGAATTTGATCGCGTTTTTTGTATTGTGTCATCCCCCCCCCACCCCCCCTCATTATCTGCAGGTGAATAAGCTAAAACCTTCATAAAAAAAAATTAAAACTTCTTTAAAAAAAAAAAAAGAATTCGCTCGGAGTTCATCATAAAAAAAAAAAAAAAAACTTTCCAAAGTGGTAAACCTAAATCCCAGGCGAAGATAACCAGTTAATAACTTAAAGTTCCATGTCACACTGAGCACAAATGCATGCACGCACTCAGCTCAGCATTCACTCCGTGCACACACAGTCGCTCCAAACAACCAGAAGGCGCACTACAATAACTCTTCTTCCCCCCTTCCTCTCTGGGAATAATTTACTAAACGATAATCAACTTTTTCAGCATATACAACAGCTTTGTTTTCTAAGAATTATCTTCTGTTCCTCCTCTCCAGTGGAGGTACAAACATTCCACAGATCCACTAGTTAGGACCAAATTTCATCTCATTATACATAGTAATTTACAAGTACATCTTTACTGGTTTCTCCTCCTCAATGGAGAAACAGTTTACACTTTCCAAAGAGGAATCAAAGATGGCCTAAAATACAGGAACAATATCTGAGTTCCGACACAGGGGGGACAATAAAAAAAAATCATAGTGGGTGAACATGACAGACGCTTTCAAAGTTTTCTCACAACTGCCGCAGTCGTTGTCCTCTTCTACTAAGTCCTTCAACTCTGGAGCCAATTAGGTGCTGCCTCAGCTACGCAGAAGTTTTCCCTTGCCTTCAGTGCTAGTGCTACCACAGCACTCGAGCCCAAATAACTGTTGTGCGACTGCCACAGTCGCCTATTCCATTACTGGTGCTGCCATAGCACTGGGAAGGGCTGAAACACGAATGAAGTCCGTGTAAGTAATCTATTTCAAAATCTGAATAATGATAAATCGTTTTCCCTTTTTTTCCTTTTCTTAATTCTCTCTCCTTCTCTCCCTATCTATCTATACCTCACCTGGTAATGGTAGATTACAGGTGAATTTCGTTCTGCAGTTCCAAACAACCTGTCTGGTCAGTGTCCCCAAGCCATCTCCTTCCCATACTTTTACTTTTCCTTCCTGCGCTCTTCCTGAGTACATATTCAGTGAGTACTCATCTAACCCTACGCATTACCAGCCCTTGGTTATTTGACCAATGGACAACGTCCGTCCATTTTCCTGAGTGATGTAACCAATAATCACCCTACGTCTATTTTAATGAGCGATTTTCATAGCCGCCAGCGACACCGATCACACTGGTCAGGCCACGTAAATTGTCCTTTCTTTTACCTTTCCTTTTCCCTACCTGGGGAAATGCTTTATATCAAATAAGGGCGTACGCGACGGAACGTCACATGACACCATATGAGGCTACGTCACATGACACCCCTATCAAGGGGTGAAAAAATATTTCACCAAGATTTTTTTTTTTTGAAATACACCTACATATCTAGTTAATATACAACTTCAGCCATCAATCACCAATTTTTCATCATACAAGAGTTTCCATCATGCTTAGAACTAACCTTTATGAACCACCATAAAGATCCAAAATCACGTTCCAAAATCTTAGTTTAAAAAAAATGCAAAATAAGTTAAAAAAAATTCATACTCCATCACCACAAATCACAAGTCACACAGACACGAAGAACATATATATGATACTGATCATTCCAAACGCAAATTATGTTTATATATACCAAAATGTAAACAGTTTTTTTTCTTGCCTGTTCTCACATAAACATATGTCACAAAATCCTCACAAAATGAGAATTTCCTCATGATTCACTTGATGAGAAAAAATTTGCCATGTGAAAAGTCTTTCTTCAAGCAAGAATATACAATATTGCAGTCCACTCAAAAGTTAAACTTTTTTTTCATTCTTCACGATGGACCGACGCGAAAAAAAAAGAACACTTTGTAATACATCAAATGAAGTATTCTGCACACATTCACAATGTAGCATCCTACTATGAGCACCAATGCCAATGCATATGCACTTTTGGAAAAAGATCAGTCAGAAGTAC
This sequence comes from Conus betulinus, assembly GCA_016801955.1. Taxonomy (NCBI): domain Eukaryota; kingdom Metazoa; phylum Mollusca; class Gastropoda; order Neogastropoda; family Conidae; genus Conus; species Conus betulinus. The sequence goes on along the minus strand of JADBJO010003474.1, from coordinate 202,621 downwards.
TTATTAATTCAGATTGACAGTAGCACACATAAAACTGCCAAAACGTGAAGAAAGTCTTTCCACAATGAAAACAAACAGCAGAAGCAGTCTTTCCTTTTTATGCACTTACAGCTGCACGAAGAATACTGTGCGCTCATGCACGGGACAGAAAATCTGCCATGACATTCTGAGTTCCAGGTAATGGCTCAATGTCAAACGAACTCCTGCGATGACAAAGCCCATCTTTTTTCTTTCTTTTTTTTTTTTCTTTTTTTTTTTTTTTTTTGTGGCATCAGTTCTCGGAGCAATGGAGCACCTAAGGTGGTGATTTTTTTTTTTTTTTCTTCCCTAAGGCCAAAATCCACCTCTTCATTTTTTGGTGCTTCACACTGTCCTCTTCATCTGCCAAAAAACAAAAAAGCGAAAAAAAAAAAAAAAACAATTTCCACGACTAGGTTTTTTTTTTCCTTTTTTTTTTTTCTTCTTTTCTTCCCCAACCAGCAATAGGGACCAACGATATCCTTGCAGGCCTGTGTATATACAGATTTGGTTGCTTACGCATAGTTTTTGCTTTGGTATCGTGTCGCCTATTTAACAGATAATTACCATTTTAGCATATTTGAGAGAGGGTGGGGGGGAGGGAAGGGGGGGGGGGGGGGGGGGGGGGGAAGCGAGAGTGTGTGTGTGCAGGTGTGTGTGTAAAACAAAATGAAAAACTATATTAATTATGCCCATTGTTTCATCTATGTTGGTTCCGTTTTCGTATAATGCAACATATTACCAGAGTGAGTGTGCCATTACACCACACATTAGTACATTAACAAACCAGACACTTTGTATCAATTGCCAAAACACTCAAATCAGCAAAAATATGTCCATTTGTAAGAGGACATACAGACTATGCATGGTGTGTAACAAAGCCCATCTTAACAGCCTGCTATTTTTGGTCTTGGACGACTGCAAAAACGTCAATGGCCTGTAGTCGGTTTGTAACCGAAACTGTCTTCTAGTATGGAATCTGGCAAATTCCTCAGAAGCCCAAACAATGGCAAGACACTCCCTCTCAATTGTTGAGTATTTGACTTGTGTATTAGAGAACTTTTTACTTGCATATTGCACAGGGTGTAACAATCCATTCTTTTCTGGCAAAGGCACAGCTCCCATGCCTTTGAAGCTGGTATCAGTTCTCAAAACAAAATCCTCTGAAAGAGAGGGCAAAAGCAGTACTGGGAATGAATTAATGGTGTTTTGAACACATTCCAGCGCTTTCTGGAACTCATCTGACCAGACGATACTTTTGTTGTTTTTTGTTCCTTTTGTTATGTCAGTCAAAGGGGCTGTCAGTGACGCAAAGTGCAGTACATATCTTCTGTAATAGGACAACAATCCAAGGAGTGATCTTATCTGTTTCTTGGTAGTGGGTCTCTTCAAGGCCAAGTTCTTTTCTACTTTCGTTTTCCTCTGGTGTCATTTTCCCAAACAGAAATGACATGACCCAAAAACTCAAGAGTCTGGAATCCAGCACGAATTTTGGATGGTCTAGCTGTCAGACCAAAATTCTGGAGTTGACAAAAAACAGCTCTCAAGTTATCCAAGCAAGCAAAATGTCATCAAAAAGGCTTACTGCTCCATACTCGTAAAATTTTAGTGCGCGCATCATTCTGGCAAAAGAAGCTGGGGCATTTTGTAATCTAAATGGCATTTTCGTCCATTGAAACAGTCCAAAAGGTGTCTGAAAAGCTGTTTTTTTTTCTTGTCTGCTTCAGTCATCGGGATTTGCCAATACCCTTTAGTTAAGTCTATTTTGACAAAATACTTTCCTTCTGACAGTTGACAAAGAAGTTCCTCAATGTCTGGGATAGGTTCTGCATCAAACATAGTGATTTTGTTTAACTTCCTGCAATCGATGCAAAACCGCACCGAGCCATCAGGTTTGTCCACCAATACAACTGGTGAGCTGTATGGTGACGAGGACGGTTCTATAACCTTCAACCCGAGCATAACTTAAATCTCTCTTTCGACAACCTGTTTTTTCGCAAATGGGAGGGGTATGGTTTGACTCGGACTGGGTTTTCAGTACTCAGCTGAATAGTATGGGGTTCAATTGTTGCCACTGTGCTGGGGTATCAGTCAGGATATCCTGAAAGTCCTTCAAAATACCTTCCAATTGTTCTTTCTGAATCAAAGATAAATCATCACACAAAATGACATATGATAAGTTTCTCCCTTGACAGAAAGAGTGGGCAGAGGTACAGTATCATCTGTACTGGTAGATGTTAACAATCCCACATTTGTTGTTTGCACAGTCTTTGCTCTGTCTCTGTATGTGACATGAGGTACAAAATCAGAACCAATGATTTCTGTAATAGCCACATCTGTTCCAGACACTGGACATATCCATCAATTGACTCGTTAATGGCAACATTTGTACGCTCAACATACCTTTTTTAGCATGTTTACATGGAATACCTTTTCAGCATTTGCCATTTTCACTTTGTAGTTTACTCCAGAAAGTTTTCCAATTACATCAAAAGGACCTTTCCATATGACATGAAGTTTGTTGTGCTCATCTGTCAGTAGGACAAGCACCTTGTCACCTACACTGAACGAACGTGCCTTTGCTTTCCTGTCAGCAAAGTTCTTATACAAGTCAAACTGCAGGTCAACTGGCTGTGTTCCTTCTTCAGAAGGCGAGGATACCCTGAAGCAATCATCATCGATGCCGCCAATCGTGCCCTTCGCACCCCCAGATCTCAGGCCATGACCCCATCTCAGAACACAGATCAGTCAGACCGACCAGTCCTTACTCTGACCTACCACCCACACAACCTCACAGTTAAAAACATCCTTGTGAAAAACTTTGACATCCTGCATAAAGACCCCAAACTCAAGTCCACCTTCGACAAACCTCCACTAGTGGCATACCTGCGTGACACCAACCTCAGGGATCATCTAGTACGAGCCACTTACAAAGACTCACCGAGCAGCTCTCCACCAGAAACCACCGCTGCAACAAACCCCCCCGATGCAAAACCTGCTCCTTTTTAAATACGACCACTAACACCTTCAGGGGCCCATCAGGCAAAAGTTTTACCATCAGATCCCCCTTCACTTGCCGATCTTCCAACATGTGTGTACATTCTTTCATGCAGCCTCTGTTCCAAACTCTATTGTGGTGAGACATACCGTACCCTGGATAATAGATTCAGGAAACGCCTCCAGGCTGTCAACCTGAATAAGGACACCCCCATAGGTACACATTTCAATAGCCCTGGACATAACGTGTTTCATATGTCAGTTTCTGCTGTTCACCAAAACCACTCAGATGCCATACACCGTAAATTCCTTGAATCATCTCTGATCTCTTGGCTAGGGACGCTCACTCCCCATGGACTGAACATCAAGGACCGAGGTGGTGGAATCGCCATTGTAGCTATACAATGTGGACTGCCTGAATGGCCGTTGGAAGTCCTCTTATTTTATTTTTTATTTTTATTTTTTTTTGCAACATGCCGGCAGCTGGGATAGGGTACATAGCTTGTTTGTGGTCTTCAGCACTACCCTACCCTTGTTGTTTTTCAAAAAGATTTTTGAGGTTGAAAAAAATTGTTTGCGGTTGTGCATGTTTATATCATATATGTGCCTAGACACCCTAAGGCATGCATATATTTATGAGTTGTAAACGTGCTTTCCCCCTCCCCCCCCTCTCTCTCTCTCTCTCTCTTCCCCTCTCTATAATGGTAGGTGTGTGGGGGTGGGTGATGCCGGGAGGGTGGGAGCGCGCACATGTGTGTGTGTGTGTGTGTGTGTGTAGGTTTTTCCCCCTCCCTCCTCCCCCTCCTCCTCTTTGTCCCCTCCCTCCGAACAACAACCATCTACTTTCAAAACCAGATTTCCTCTGATTTCTATTCACTCACCTTTCTTAGCCTGTGTCTACCCAGCCTCCCTTCCTTTGTGTGTGTGTGTGTGTGTGTGTTTTGAGTTCTTGTCACTTCAACATTTATTGTGACGTCTTTTTTGTTTTATCTGCGTCTCCCCGTTCTTTACGTCATTAGCACAGCAAAATTTGCGTGTGCTGTCGTGGGTCCTCAGTTTCATGTCACTTGAAAAAGACTCTAAGAGTCGAAACGTTGTGTATTGTTTTTGTTTTCTTTTTTGACCCCCCCCCCCCCCCCTCCCTTTGTTTCGGTCTTTACCACCAATCTTTAAATTATATAGTTGATCTGAAAAAGACCCAGTCAAGTGTTATCAATTCTTATACAAGTCAGTTTTCCTGTCAGCTAATTGTTGGGCAAGTTCACATGCGTCTTTTATTCGATTATACAGGTCATGGTTCTTGTCGTCAAGGTATGTCTGTCTTGTTCGTCCATTGTGTGACTAACAGATCCAAAGGACCCCGTGGTGAGTGTCGGAAAAGCAGTTCGAATGGTGAAAACCCCAATGTTTCGTTCGGCAGTTCCCTGTATGCAAATAGCAATGCAGGTATGAAACGATCCCATTCTTGGGATTCCTGCCTTGTGACTTTTTCTCCACATGGACTTTAACGTTCCATTGAATCTTTCAACCATTCCATTGGACAGGGGATGGTATGGCGTGGTTGGAACAGAAGAGACTGACGACAGCCTGTATATTTCCTGCATGAGTTCTGAAATGAACTGTGTCCCGCAATCTGACAAAATTTCCTCGTGAAGTCCTACTCTGGAAAAAATAGAGAGTAGTGCCTCAGCGACAGATACTGTATCAATTTTCTTCAGGGGAATTGCTTCTGGAAATCTTGTCGCTGTATCCACCAAAGTGAGGATATACCAATTCCCCGAGGAAGACGGTGGGAAAGGGCCGAAACGGAACCGAAATTTGGGGCATTTTGTGCAAAGATGCACATGGGACGCGACCTTTTTTTGTTGTTGTTTTTTGGCAAATGCCACAAGAGCGACAATACTGTGTAACTTCTTTTGTGACTCCTGGCCAAAAAAATGAATCCAGAACTTTTTTTTTAACGTTCTTTTGATACCGCAATGACCTGCGAACAATGCATCATGAACCCTATGTAATACTGTTTCCCTCAGTGGTTTGGGAACCACAATCTGTTTGCAGGTACATGCCTGTAAAGGATGTCAGAGTCCAGTATGTACGTCGGCTTGTCCGTTGGTATGTCAGAGACAGTCTGCCTTGCAGTAGTAGAAAGTATAGTCGTCAGTGTCTCGTCGCTTCTCTGCATAGTCTTCAAAATGTCTGACGTAACGTTTAGTTCATCCGTTTTTTGAAACCTTGAGCGGTTTTTTTTTTTGTTTTTCCCTGCTCTACAACTTTTGATCTTGTACTGATGAGACAAGGAACGAAAGATCCTCCAGCACCAACATGTACTGTCGCGACACCTGGTAGATTTCCCAAAATCAAATCGCAAACTGGGTTCTCAATAACACAGGCTGTAAGCGACTCAGAGTAGTATGGTGTATCGACGGAAATTTTTGCAAGTGGAAAAGTTTCAGTTTTTCCACCAAAGGATCTGCATCTCTGATCACTGTCAAGATATTGGTCTGGTAGAACAAAAGATTTATTTACACCAGCTGTGGTGCAACAAGTATCTCGCAAAACAGAACCTTGTAAACCATAAATGGCACATTCCTCCAAAAGAAGACCATCAATGGACTGATCTGGCGCCAAAACAAGACCTTCTTCATCGAGTGGAAACACCCCCAGTCTTTGTTCCACTTCCTTTGAAAGGACAGTCCCGTTTTAAATGGAGTTTGCTCTGACAAAAATGGCAACGCAGGGTTTGATCGGTGGACAACTGGTTACTGTTAGTCTGTGAACCTCGACCTTGTCCACGAACTGAACCAAGGGTCTGCGCAGTTGTTGTTCACCACGCCCTCGGAGAGGAATAGGTCTTTCCGGTGGTGAGTATTGGTACTGACGGAAATCGCCAGAACCGACATGACCCTGACCACGGAAATGTCTTTGTTGCCAAAAGACGTGTAACCGTGAGGGCCTTGGAATGAAGCAGCACGATTTCCTCTTCTATAGTTTCCTTGTCCAGAATGTATTTAAAATGCCGCGTGAGACTCGAAAAGGGACGAATCCCCCTTGCGGGCAATACCTTTATCTGGATGAGCAATACAGTAGTGATCCGCCATCTGACACATTTCATCAACTTTATCGAACTGTCTTTCCTTAGGAAAAGTGGCCAACTCTTGCTGACGCTCTGAAAAAGTTGCTCTCGAAGTAACAAGTCTCGCAGTGATTCGAAAGACTTATTGGTCTTTGAAAAACTCTATCCATCTGTCTGAACAGTGACTCATTCTTATTAAAAAAAAAAAACCAAAACGACAGAAATGATTCTCCCTTGTCAGGACGAACTGATCGGAAACGCTCACGAAAACGGTCAGCTGAACACTGAAACTTCTTTAAGAGTTCTTCTTTTAACTGGTCCCAAGTCAACGCTTCTTTTGCCGCGAGTGTGTGGTATAGTGCCAAAGCGCTTCCCTTAAACAGCAACGCGATAAACAATGTCCACTTTTCCTTCGGCCAACCACAAGATGCAGCGTGGTTCTCGAACCGAAAAAGAAAAACTGTCAATGTCGTCGGTTTTTTTTTCGAACGGCAGCAACTTCGGGATTATGTTGACTTCGGATGAAATGTACAGGCGGAACCGACTGGTGGAGGTGGCGGAGGTTTCTCTCGATGCCCGTATTTTTTTTTTTTTTTTTTTTTTTTTTTAAATTTCCGCATCAGTCTCTAATTCGAGTTGTCTCATGTTAAATTAATCTTAAATAAATGCCAGCAAACCGCCCACAGAAACGTGGACAAAACGAGTCACAAAACAACACACAACGCGTTTCGACTTCTTAGGTCCCTCGTTCTCATTCTCATTCAACGCCTTGTTCCTTGCGCTGAACTCAGAAGCAATCTGAAGCGATCAAAGCTAAGTGCATTTTCGTTATTTTGTTCGTTCGTTTTTGTTTCACCTGAGGAAGACCTAAGAAGTCGAAACGCGTTGTGTGTTGTTTTGTGACTCGTTTGTCCACGTTTCTCTGGGCGGTTCGCCGACATTCATTTAAATTTGTTTAGATTTCCGCCTGCAGTCGTTTCACTTTGCAACTAGATCATGTTAAATTGCCGTTCCGTATCCATATTCTCTATCTCTAGTTTTCTTTGATTTTGTTCCATCTCTTTCTGTAGTTTTTTTCCTTCAAACTCTATTTTTTTTTAGATTTTCTTGTTCTTTCATCTTTTTTTTCTAGTTGTTTCTGTTTCTCTCCTCTCTCTCTCTCTCTCTCTCTCTCTCTCTCTCTCTCTCTCTCTCTCTCTATAGTCTGCCCTGTCCATACATTGTTGGACATAGTTCGGTGCTAAATTTATCACCTTCAAAGCCTAAACGCTCGGCCTGTCGTGAGATATTCCATCATGAATAGTTACCACAAACAAACAAGAAACAATTGATATATATGACTACAATAAGGCGATATGTGATGTTATATACGTTTAAAAAAAAAAAAAAAAAAACCCCCAAAAAAAAACAAACAAAAAAAAAAAAAAAGACGTCGTACTGAGCACAAATGCACGTTTTTTTGGCATCAGTTATCGATCAATGGAGCACCTAAGGCGGTACTTTTTTTTTCCCTACAGCCGAAATCCACCTCTT